>MJUU01004437.1:262799-319759 GCA_002080025.1 Modiolus philippinarum | reverse complement strand
AGTCATGTCTGTCTTTGTCACTTTTTTATTCTTTATGATGTTTGTTATCTGTGCTAGGTCCATGACTGTAGTCATGTACGTCTTTGTCATTTTTTTTTCACTCTTTATGATGTTTGTTATCTGTGTTAGGTCCATAACTGTTGTTAGGTCCTTCTTTTGCACATTTTTTAGTCTTGATGGAGGGTATGAATGCCCTTCATCGTTAACCGTCAAACGCCTCTTTCAGCTATCGTTAACGTCAAATGGGTCAAATTTTTCCGTTAATCGTCATGGATATATTAGGCGTGATTCGTGAAATTACTTGAATTTCGTACCGTTATCGTCATTTGTGGAAAAAAATTATCGTCATTCGTCAAAGGATATTTTTTTTGTAGGAATATCTAGCAAATTTATCGTGAAGGCATAAAAATTACCGTTAACGTCATTTGGCTTAATTTTTAACCGTTAACTGTCAGAAGGATTCACCCATTCCTGCCCTTTTTATGATGTTTGTTATCTGTGTTAGGTCCATGACTGTTGTTGTGTCCTTCTTTTGCACACTTGTATACTCTTTATGATGTTTGTTTTCTGTGTTTGGTCCGTGACTGTTGTTGTTGTCCTTCTTTGGCACACTTGTTTACTCTTTATGATGTTTGTTTTCTGTGTTAGGTCCGTGACTGTTGTTGTGTCCTTCTTTGGCACACTTGTTTACTCTTTATGATGTTTGTTTTCTGTGTTAGGTCCATGACTGTTGTTGTGTCCTTCTTTGGTACGATTTTTTTACTCTTTATTATGTTTGTTTTCTGTATTAGGTCCATGACTGTTGTTGTGTCCTTCTTTGGTACGTTTTTTTACTCTTTATTATGTTTGTTTTCTGTATTAGGTCCATGACTATCGTTGTGTCCTTCTTTTTGGCACGATTTATACACTTTACTCTTACTTTGCTATTTCGGTTTAGAAAATACCTTATGTGATGACTTGAACTTTTTAGATGAGACATAAGTTGTTTGTATGTGTCGTTTTTTTATAATTTAGCTGTAATCAAGTCTAAACTGCTAATCATCATTTGATTTGATTTACTGAAATCTTTGAAGAAAATATAATACGGCTACGTACAGTTTGTAAAATGACCGTTCCTTCCCCCAAACATACGCCTCATGCGGTATAAAGAGATCTTTCATATTTCTACAGGAGCAGGGTCGTATAGAAGGCTAAATTTCCTGTCCCTACCCATTTCTCCTATTTCCAGTGGTAATCAAAAGTCGGTTGTCCATTCAAACTTTATATCTTTCTTTAGATTGATTAACTTTTCTCGTCCTGATGTAGCCATAATATTGCTCACTGGACATAAAACAATCAATCACAATATTTCGATGCATATTTTTAGTCATGCTGATATGTTAAATATAATTAAATAATCGAATAAAATTATTTACATCATCATTGTTTTAAAAATGTTCAAATATTACGATAACAAAGTCGGTGATGTATATTCATATATATATTTTTTTATTTCTAGGAAGCAACTAGTTTGAAATTGTAAACAACTAAGAGAAATATTTCGAAAATCTATCAATTTGTTTTGAAGAAAACACATGTATCAAAATACCCGTTTTCCTAATATGTCTATTACGGCCCTGTCAAACTATAACGTTCTAGCCAACGTGTGCCGACGTTTGTTGATTTTTGTAAGAACGCTGGAACAAGCCGGAGAAATTGAGGAAATCTTCGTGTTGGGCACATAAGAACGTCAGGTTAACAACCTACAACGCACGGAAAACTTTTCCATAACTTTTCTGCAACTCTCACAGAAAGTGTATCAGCGTATGACGACGTTTCAAAGGCGTTTTACTAGTGTACTTGACATATACTGAACGCATCTATAACGGTCTTCTAGAATTGATAAAAGTCTGTAGCGTTTTGACAATCTTTCGTGAGATCAGTTGGAAATTGTTCGCTCCAATGTCATTTGCAAGGGTAGAAATATTATAGATATGTACCGGAAATAACGACGAATTTGCAAGAGGGGTAGGTCCCAAAAGATCACAAAATTTATTTTTACAGGATATATGTCAGTCTGATGCTAAAATAAGGCAGTTATTTACATTCTTGTGGAATTTTCTCTTGCTCTTAAACCATTATTTTCATAATAAAGGATCGGCTCATAAATTGCTAATAAGTTACAGTGACGCTCGGCTAGCGTTTTAACATGTTTAAAACAACTCGAGAAACTACTACATATTGCACACATTGCTTGCATAACGTACCTCTAGCGTTTGTCTAACGTGTACAAGGCTTATCTACACTATGTTGGCGAACGTTGTGAAATTTTGAGCAAGTTCAAAATTTTCCGACGCACCCAACGTTCAACAACGCACACCAACGTGTGTGGACTTTTTGTAACGTGTTAAGAACGTGTTAAGAACGTGCCTCTAACTTATACAACGTACACCAGAGTGTAAGAAAATAACACGGCGCTGTGATTTTGCGATTTATTTCTCTTACCTTCACATCCTGGATCCGCTCCTCAACCATCCTTCATCCGAAAAAATGAGGAAAATCTATCGCTTATAATTTAATGCCCTGAACCATCTTAACCAAATGCATCAATGATAAAACTTAGCAAAGGTCATTCATATGAAGTATGAGTAATGCTCATTGTTCTAAGCTTCATGGCGATTTCAAGATGAAGAACCAAAAAAGCGTTCTTTCCTTGCTTGGTTATAACATTTTTTGTAGAAGCTTTGTCTCATGTGCATTTACCCTGTATCCATTTATTGTTTATGCAAAAGGTCCTATAAAATAGGATACTTTGATAATATTATGATGCTACAAAATTGATATTACTTTCATCAAATCTATGTATAGATTTGACTATGTTGTCAACCGTCATCTTAATCTTACTTTATTTCACAATAGACTGCAATTCTAATTATTCGAAGTCACAACAGGCTATAAAAAGATATTACAAAATATAAATCACCTGCACTTAAAATTCACTTTGGAAATATTAGGTATGTTGAATTTTATTTGGTTGTTCATTTTTTGTTCAATGTCCAAACATGCGAAAAAGAACACCGAAAATCTTATACTTATGAAATTTTAGGCATAGTACTAATTCTTACAAGTAATCAGCATGATTTGCATTATCATCGTCTACAGAGGAAACAGTGTGGATTAAGCTGCAGAGTTCTTTAATTCGTGTGATGCAGTTTCACATTAACTTACATAAAATTACAACTTGTTGCTTCACAATTATTCGATTAGTGAGTTTATGGAATCGTTTTACATACTTAGTCTATCTTCCTATATTCAATGACATAAAGACCCCATTTACATGTGGCATTCATTAATGATTAAAATAACGCTGAACATCTGAAGCAAATAAACGATCTGTAACAGCCATTGGAACGTTGAAATATATATTGAATGAAATATTGTTCTACTTTGTAACAAAAACATTATATGTCACACGATTGAAAACATTGCAGTTTTTAACAATCGGAGTTATCCCCAAACTGTTTAAGAGGTGCATGAACAATGTTTATAATAACCACTTAACAGAAGAATAATGATTCTGTGAAAGCACTGTTGTTCATGGGGTTCGAAATTTCGTAGATTTTGTGGTTGGCATAAAGAACGGAATTTACTTTCATCCTAGAGACTAGATGCACAGAATTCTACACCACGAATTTAAGTACCCACTAAATAGTGATATATAGACCCAAAGACAGGCAAAAGAACGATTTTGGATGCAAAAACTTAAATCTAGCATGAACATAAAAGCTTAGAGAACCAAAGCCTAAATTTCCTGCCCCTACCCATTTTGTAATTTTTTTTTGGTTATATTATCATATTATATTATATTTCATATCTTTTGCTCTATAGCCGTTAGAGTAATAAGAATTTTGTAAGATTCAATGTACAGACACTGACAAAATTATTTTTTCCCTTCTCATGTTACATTTGTAGTTAACAGCGTCCATGATGTAGCTGTAGATACTTTGTTTATTTTTTTGTAGTATAGTCTTTGTAAATAGGTTTTATTTCACTGTATTTTTACTTTTTTATTGTGTTTTGATAAAGAGCCGGATAGGTCTCGAAATATCAACTTTTAAATGTGTGTACTGTTCACTTCAGTCTACTGCCTTGTTTTATTATTCTCACGAAGTGTGTATCTTTTAAGATCCAGTACGTCGGGAATGTTGATGTTGTTGCTTTGTTTTGAGATGATTATATATATATATATATANTCATGACCATAAATGTATTAACACGATTTAATATTTGAGATTACTCAACACTATCTGATATCTCAATTTATTATACGACAATTTTTACAATTTCAAAAAGACAGCCACATGTATCATTTGCCGCCCTGTTATATGATATTTTGAAAAAAGTAGGTTATTGATTTTTTTGACCCAACAGAAAAACAGTGTTAAAGTTTTTATAAGATACGAAAGATACTAGACTTCTTTGAAATAAGGGTCCATTTATTTGTGTGTTTTAAAAAAAAAAAGATTTACATGTAATATGTTATAGCTACATTTGTATATGATGTTTGTTTCGGTTTAAATAGATATCTTATGAAAACATTGCGTTCAGTAATCAGGTTTGATTCCTATACTGTGAACATGGATTTTTTTATTTGTAACTGCAGTCGCATCATGCTACTTTCTGCAACGATTTTTATTGCTAATTTATATTTTACATTTTTCGACGTGATTTGAACTAAACTGTATTTTAATCTTTTAATTTAAACAAGACTGAAATTTTCATTGACAGTTTATTAGAACTTCGCTTGTTTGTTGCAATGGATAAATTATTTACTCCATTAACCAGACAGTCTTCTGTTATTGTTGTCAGCTTATATCATTCACTCATCTTCAAGTTATTTCTCAAGACCCACACAGTGTGGAGTTTGTAATAAAGAAAGAATCCTCAATATATTTTCCATGGTGGTGTTGGCAGTAAATTACTCAGAGATGACAACAGTGGGGAATAATTAAAATGATCTATGTTGTATAGTTTGTAATCAAATTCAAATTTTATGATCAAAGTTTTGGAATATATTTTTAGATTCTAAATTTATTTCCAAGAGCATACTTGAAAAGGTATAAGCAAAGCTCATTGTTATTTAAGATGATTAATAGTCCCAAAGCTTTGTTTTACCATGAACATTTGTATTTTGAGAGACTTTGTCTCAAGTACATTTACTCCATATCCTTTCATTTTAATTGAAAAAATTATAAAAATCTAGATGAACTTATCAGTTATACATATATACAACCCAGCTCTTATTTGCTTTTTTGATTGTGACATTAAAACATATATAGAGCTAAAATCATAATTACATTTTGTATATTATAATAAAAAACCTTTATACCCACAGCGTTGTAAAATTTCATACAACCTTATCTGCAGATTCCAAAATACATTTGACAGTAGCTCCATTTACCAGAGCTCACGAAGGATCTGTTCTCTACTTTGATGAAAATGCTAATATCAGTACTAAAATTTACGACAAAAGGGACAGTTTTAATTTCAAAATTATCAATTTCCCTAACATGGACAGTAATATTCCAGCTTCTCCTACTTACGGAGTGTATGTTAAACAGTTGATTAGTTGCACGAGAGTTAACACAAATTATATAGACTTTATATTAGATATAGTTATCTCCGTCATCGCTTCAAAAAATTCCGTCTCATATGATCATTAAAAAAAATCATCAAATGATATCAGTCCCTCATAGAAAAATTTGAAATTTCGGTCCGAACTCTGATACAAGATTCTTTTCTTTACTTGAAACTTGGATGAGAATTTCTTATAACTGTTTACGACTTTTGACTAGTAATTGCTGTTGAGTTATCACCAAACACTACCGCAATTATGGAAGGGGAGGTTTGGTGCGCCATAAAATTGGTTTAACCAACCATTTCTTTTGAAATGCCTGTACAAAGTCAGGACCCTTCACAATTTTCTGTTGGTTTCTACCCGATTTGTCTTTTTGCCTCATTGACTTTCACTCGTAATAAATCTGTTCAGCTATTTTATTATTACCTCGGAGTCCATTTCTATAACGAAGCGATTCCTGGATGCCATTTTGATTTATTCCCCAGCTGTTGCTGTAACCAGTTTGAATTTTTCCACTTGTTAAAAAATTCTAACCCCATCATTTCTTATCTACATGTATTCGGTCCTTTCAAATAAATAGCAAGTGGATGTTTTGATCTACCTGTCATTTTTAATCAACTTTCAAAAAGTTGCAAAATATCTTTGTTCAATGATGCTTAAATCTGCTCTGCCCAATACATTTTAATGTCCAAGCTTTTAATGCACTTAATGATGACCGGCATTGTAAGACATTTTTTCAAATTAGTTTTTCATATGCTTAAGCTGAATACCAGCTCATACACTTCTCGTTCTAAATCAACGCTATGTTGTATGTTTTTATGCAATTTTATTTGTTTTTGTTTTGTTTTTTCTTCTTTTTTTATTTTGGTTTTTTGATTTTTGATTTTTTTGCTTTTTATCTAGACACCTTATCTTATAAATTTCAACACTTTCCGAAACACTACATATATAGCTGAAGTTATATTTTGAAGCCGAGATAACCGAGTGTTGATATTAACTTAGAGGTCACACACAACAAAGTTTCTAGACAGAACATAAAGAAGTTTAATGATACAACAATTACTGATCTAACATTGCTTGCCTGATTTTCAGACGTAATGTTGCATACAATGTTCTTAGTTTTGTCATACTAACTTTTCCACATGTTAATAGAAAATAAAGGGATTTATGACTTTTAAATTAGCCACGTACTTACTAGTATCTGCATTCTAGATGAGAACAAAACGAAGTCCGTTGTGATTAACTTGCTTTGTAATTGTTTCCCATTTGTTTGTCAAGAACACAAATACATATGATGGCTGCTGGTGAAAACTTTAAGAAAAAGAAATCGGAACCAGAACTCCGAAAATTCAGTTTGTTTACAGTTTTAGATGACGACAAAGAGATTGACGGATTCGATAATCCTACAATATATAATGGAAATTCGAGGATGGCTGAAAATTTTAGGTATAATGCTCTCATTGTTACAAAATACACATACATATTTATTGTTGCGGGTTTCAGTCTTAATCTTTAACATTATTTATTTTCGCGTAAAAGTTCCTCACATAGTGAAACAACTTAATTCCGGTCAAAGAAAACGATCTTTGAGATCAGACGATCGACCACAAAGAATTAAAATTAGCGGGTTTGAAGTAGACTACATATTATGCTATCACTCAAACTTGGAATAAAGCTCAGGATATCCTGCTCCTAAAAATCTTCATAAAAGAACTAACAAGATGTTTACGAGCAGAAGCGACGACAATATTGGAGAGTTGTTTTAATTCTGCATAAAACGAAAATGCACTGAAGCAATCTGAAAACACAAGATGCACCTAAGCATTGGAGCAAAATTCTTAAANAAAAAAAAAAAAAAAAAAAAAAAAAAAAAAAACTTCCTGTCATTTTTTTACTATATTGAAACTTAAATCAAGAATATAAAACTGATATGCTTATCGTAATGGATATATAGGTGGGTAAAAATTACTCATTTTTTTAGATTATACTAAAAATCAGCTTTACAAATGTATTTTCCACAAAATCTGAAAATAGTCATTGAACAAATGAAGAGATATGGAGTTAATGTTCATGGGACAAACAAATGGAACAACGCTTTAATTGTTGTTCTTCATCTCGAAGTCACCATGAGGTCTTCAACAAAGAGCAAACACTCCTACCTCATGGTAAGTTAAAGACAGCCCCTAGCACCGGTTTGAGCGGAATTCAATTGCTTAATGTTGAACAATGCCACATTTATGTGTCCCTTTTGTTATGGATGCGGGGGTGTCAACAAGCATAACATGTCGGGCAAAGTATTCTTACAAACACCGTCATCCGTTGCCCGACAATTGGACCAATAGACTATACCACATATAAATGATCACAGGGTTCTCATCGAGACTTGGCAAGCAAAATCGGGAGATGTGGGAAATATATATACAGATCGCCAGAAAAATTATCTAATTTTTACAAAAGAAGAGAGTTATCTGATAATGGAAAACTTATCTTAGAAACATTAATATGGGCCCCAGCTGAAGTTATAGGCAGAGGCGTCCGATAAAATTTGTTGGAGTATATCTTTGAAGATTTATACAATGGATTTCAATATTTTAGATAAGTGCAAATGTAGAATTTGCTTGTAATATTAATTATAAATAAACTGACACTTAGTATTTCGTTTTGCAGGGAATTCGACTTTGTTCGTCAGATTTCTCAGTCTTATACAGATGTTGATTATGATACTGCAAGGAAATATTCGAGTGCACTTAAAATGCTTAAACCTTTTCGACCTTCACCCAAGTAAGAGAAATAGTAAATAGAGTTGCAATATGTTTAATGTACTGAAAAATAATTTATCTGAAAACAAACACTTACTCAGTTAATCTAAGACACCAAGACAACAAACACATTAAAAAATAACATTGAAAAATATTGGTTAATTTTTATCACATGGAAAATAGTGGTTTATAATTATCTTTTGAAAAAAGTGATTCAATATGATCATTAATAAAATGGTGGTTTATTATGAGCATATGGAAAATAAGGATTTATTATGATCCTACGGAAAAAGGTAGTTAGTTATAATCATATGGAAAATAGTGGGTTATTGTGATCTGATGGAAAATAGTGGCTTACAATAATCTTATAGATAGTGGTTTTTTGTGATCTTATGAAAAAAAAGACTACTGGGTATTTTGTTTAAAACAAAATTCTAACATTTCAGAGAAGGAGATGGCAAAATGCCGGTTAACAAAGCTGGTTTACTTTCTTACACGTTTCTGATGTGGATGACGTCACTTGTTTTAAAGCTGCATAAAAATAAAGGGGAAGAACTCAAAGAAGGTGATATATGGGAATGTTCCGACATGGAAACCACTAAAATGAATGCAGACAGGTAGCGTCATTTTTTGTAATTCGCATGAATTGTGTGCATGCTCTTGTACACGTTTGTCTTAGAAAGCTCAATGACTTTTTATTTCAAGCGAACAATCCAATTCCATCCAATGTTTACAGGGTAACATTGGTCTACATGGGCAGCTTAATTCCAAATCCTTCAGTTTTTTACTCCTTAAATGTACAACTAATAAACGTTTTTGTTATCAAAGCGGTTTGATAAGATATATACCTCTTTCGAAAATATATAGTTGTTGACTTGATTTGATTTACTTTTCATCAGTTTCTGAATTAAAACGTTAATGCATCCCTATTGACAGTTTTCTATTTGATACCCCCCCCCATTCTTGTGAATGAGAAAATTATCTTGAAAAACAACCCTAACATTAAAGAAGAAACAAATCTCGATAAACTCTTGAATTTAACTCGATCTAATGATGACTTAATTTTACTCAAGTCGGTCAATAGCCTACACTTATTTTACAGTAAATACCAATTATTTAACAGAAAGTAGAAAGTCGTCTTTATATTAAGATTTCTTAATAATTGAAAATGATTTTTTTAAGGCTAGAGAAAATTTGGAATGAAGAACTGAAGTCACGCGGACCAGAAAAATCATCATTCTTACGTTGTTGGTTGAGATTTACCAAAGCACGTACACTTGGTGCTCTTGTCATTGTAACGTTGAATGCTACATCAACATTTTTGTCATCGGTAATATCTTAATGATTGGTACACACTTTATTCTTGGAAGTTACATTGGGTGCATTTAAAAATCCTGGGCGATATTTGAAGATTGGTCTTCTGAGTTTTTTTATTTTTCTTTTCATAAAACTAGAATTTGGAAATAACAAATAAGTGTTTTATGTTATTTCAAATTTGTGTAAAAGATGACGCTTATATATAGATGCATATCGATGTCTCATTATAGTTCGGGATACATTCTAAGTTTTTCAATGTAGACAAAGAATAAAAATATTCGAAAAATCAAAGTAATAAATATTTCTAGGGATGAAAGAGAAGAAAGGACCTAAACAGAAAGCTGAGAAGAGTAGTTCAACATTTAAAATACTAAAATAAGCTACCTTTGACATTTTATTGGAGCTTTGTTTGATTTGTACTAACACTAATATTTTAACATATTAATATTACAAACTTAAATGATAATTTTTGTTTCGTTCTTTTAATTTTGTTTACAATTGAATATTAAGAGTATATCAGGGTCATAGCTAGGACAGGATCACATTTTCTTCAGCGTTTATCCTTGCTATTTTCAAAGCGACAATGAACCCAAAATGATGAGGCAAGAAGGTAGTTATTGTGGTATGATTCTCTTAACCTATATTGGCTTATATATTTCAATACTTATATAAATTGATATCTTTTTAATTATTTTTCATGTTGAATTATCTAGAATAGAGAGTTTAAGAACCATTTGCTTGCGAAATATAATGTGTTGACAAAATAGTTATATGTATAGCGAATAAACGTGATCGGAATACTATCTTGACCTAACGAATATTCCCCGTGCGAGAGATGTATGCTCTCTATATTTTTCAGTTATGGTGTAGAATTTCTCATATATATATACTATTTATACTTTCCGAATAAATTTCCGAAATGGCCATACAGCTCATTAAAATTATTGCTGTTGGAGTTAACATATGTGTTATGGTCTCATGTTCATTTTCTCCATATCCTTTCGTAAAATATTTAATACAGGAGTTTGTCTTTTATTACAGTGTGGAGTTGGTAAAACAATTCCCCTTGGTAGAGATGTATGCTTCTTAGATATGGTGTACTTGTACATGAGATAATATCTCATGTGTACACGTTGTTCAATTACTATTATCTAAATTTATGTCAATTCTAAAACAGAGGGATTAACTCCCTCCATCGTAGTTTTGTCCTTAGCTATATTTAATATTACTGATTATTCGGATTTCGTTTGGTTTAATGCATTTAAAACATTTTTTTTTGGAATTGTGGATTTCCTTTGTTTGGGTTCTAGAGCTGCTGATGAGGAATAAATTTCCGAAATGGCCATACAGCTCATTAAAATTATTGCTGTTCGAGTTAACATATGTGTTATGGTCTCATGTTCATTTACTCCACATCCTTTCGTAAAATATTTCAAATTTTGGGATTTATTTTTGTCATTTCGAAATGTTATCCAGGCCACCTGTTTTAAGTGCCCACATCTCACTATTTTATAACCCCAAGTTTTCTTACATTCGACTTAATGAGTGCCCTGTGTTTGTCAATAGTTGTAATCGACCACTAGCTTAAGACACAAGTGCTTTTGTCGGGCAAAGGATGACAGTGATTGTAGGAGCACTTTGCCAGTTTAATTGATGTTTGTTGACAATTCCGTACCCATGACCCATGAAGACATGAATGTAGCTTTGCTCGACAATTAGCAAAGAATTCCGCTTAAACCGGTGCTAGGGGCCGTCTTCAACTTACTATGAGGTATGAGCAAAGCTCATTGTTGAATCCCTTATGGTGACTTCAAGATGAAGACCAACAATAAAAGCGTTGTTCCTTTGCTTGTTCTTTACCATGTTTTTGTAGAGACTTTGTTTAATGTGCATTTACTCCATATCCTTTTATTCACCATATAAATAGTCTACCTACAATGGGTTTATTACACTTTTAAATAGAAACCTACCAACAAAGCACATGACCATTTTTACAACTGTATTATCTCCAGTGCAGATCAAATCAAACCAATCGGAAGACAATAAACGGAAGATGTAGAAAAAATCATCTGCAGAAACTAAAATTATTTAGTATTTAAAAAAAAAAATAATAAATAAATATAGACCGACCCCCGGGGCCGACCCCTATATTGCATTTAAAATATTCAAATCTTGCTGATTTCGACATCTTCTAGTGTTAAAACGAGTACTCAGTAACTTGATAACAACAAAACATTTATTAAAATTTATTTTTATTTTCAGTTCTCCGAACTGCTTTTTATAACAATGCATAAATATCTAGAATTCTAGATTCAAGATTCAAAACAACAACATTACTAACAGTAAAATGTCAATTCCTTTGTTTTGAAGGGCTATTTAATAAATCTACTCATTGCATATACGGAATCCGAGGAGAACAACTTCGTTTATGGAATTGGTCTTGTCGTCGCAATAACAGTTTCAGAAATAATAAGAGCTGGCACTTTCTGTGTAATTATTGTCTTTGGTGCTCAAACAGGTAAGTACCAAACAAATATTGTTATACCATGCATAATAAGAACCAATTCTATTGGTTATTGGATAGAAATAATCTGATATTATGTTCCTACCTTTTGCGAACGGTAGATAACCTTATTTTTACCAGAGAACAACCCACGAAAATAACAAGGTCCATTTAAAACCCTTTTATTCATCGTTGACGGGTGCCGCTAGCGGATAAGGACATGCTTACCCTTCCGGAGCACTTGATGTCAATCCTGGTTTTCATGGGAGTTCACACTATGAGTGCATTAGTTCTAAATGTTATCTTTTTATTTCCGTGCATTGTAGCTGTCTCGTGTCTTTGTTTTGTCTTTGCTTTTCTCTGTTGCCGTTTTTGTCTTGTCTTTGGACTTCGATTTTTGTAGTCATCGCTTCCCTTGTTCCTTCGGTATTCCACTGCCGTTGTTTGAAAACATCGGTAATTAAAACTTCTATGAAATCATCCTATTATTCACCGATGAAAAACGCCAAAAAGTAAAAAGTTCTGTTGAGCTAACCTATATTTTTACTTTTTTCTGAATACATACATGTATTTTGATCTTCTATACAGCTATAAATTATTTTAAGATATTAAAATCCTTTCACTCAGCTTATATATACATTAAAACTTCCACATTTGACAAACCATTTTTAAATAAAATAGGGCACACCTACAATGACTGAAAATTACAATCCCAGGCCACAATCAACTTGGGAACTACACAAGAAAAACACAAATAAAAGGCAAAGGACAAACATTAACAACGATAGGAGCTCGTGATAGCCAATCCTGGTATTGGCACTAACATTGACAGACAAAAACAGAGACAAGGACACAGAAAACTTTATTTGATTTCGTCACGGTTGCAACAGTATTAACTTAAGCTCTTCACTAATTTGTAAAATAACATCCACATAGCATAGGAACCGAAAACGTATAAAGCATCTACATCTACTAGTATTTAAGACACATGAAATGAAATGAAAAATAATGATACCTACAGCATACAGACAAACTAAACTATAGCTTTCAAAATCTTAATTAAATAGATCTCAACATTATTACTAGCATTGCATATTCATTCTGATCCATTCTAGGACTGAAGTAAGCTTTTAAAAACTGATAAAAGCTGTTTTCAGTTCTGAAATGTTCAGGAAAGCTATTCCATAAATCTGAAGCTGCATAGAGAATTTTTATTTGCCAAAAGATGAAGTTCTGATTTTGATAAAAACTAAGGAATATCTCCCTCGTGTATGGCTCTGTCCTTGGCTGAAATTTGGCTTTAATATTCAGATCCCTTTGGTAATTTTTCTCTATCAGCTTTTACAATTTTTTCGGTTGATGGACTTCAAAATATTTTGGTTTGATCTGCACTGATGAGACATAAGTTGTCGAAATGCAAAAAATAGATAAACAGTAACTTCGGTATTTTGTTATTTATTATCACTGGGCCGATGCCCATTATCCAGAAATTAAATAAAGAAATGAATTGTTTTACGTTTCTTGTGAATGTAGGAACGTTATGATGAAATGATGTGATCAATAACCTGTATTGAAAGTGAAATAAGGCGACTTTTATTTTAATTGGTATTTTTTGACAATTTAGTTATATTGTATCTCTACTATTATTGGGAATTATGGGAATCCTGAAGTTATTAACTGGTAAAGAATATGTCACAATATTTAATCAACCCATCAGGAGCGATTTTTAATAGATAACAAGTATACACCTGCTTGCAAGTTCCAAATACTTAAGAAATCAGGGGAAATTGTACTACATCATAATATTTTGAACAGGGATACTGAAAAGAAATAAGAGGAAAATGTATTAATTAATTTATTGAAACGGAGAGATATTTTAAAAACAGTAATAGGTAAACATATTGGCACAACCATATGACTTCTTAAAAGTAAAAATCATCTAGGTTGAATATGACTAAAAATCCCTGCTGTCAAATTAATAATTTATTTAAAAGGATATTTTTACAGAAAAATTACCTATTTAAAGCGCTTTGCTTTCTGTTTAAGTTTTATCAGCAGGGCTTTAGAAATCTCTATAGGTAAAAATAATCGTAATGAAAATTATATTTCCCGCTTTTTTGGGGATAGGGAGATAGGGAGATTATCTTGTCATAGTTATCCTAGCAATATGTTCAGTTTGAGTTGATTTCAAATGGCTATGGCTTTATAACCTATGGAAACAATCTAAACAGGGATGATCACAATTTTAAGTGAAATAAAATAATACCGATAAAGGACTACTTGCACTTAAATGAACGGGTACCCAATATAGCTTACCTTTTTGAAAAAGTTCATCGCATGGCAACTCAATATTTTTCTGTTTTGTCAAAACTATAAATCTTTAATTTTCAACCCCAACATTAATTTTGAAGGTGTCAGATTTAGAGCAGGTTTTCTTGGATTGGCATACAGGAAAATGCTAAAGCTTTCAAGGCTGAAAGGAAAAGATTTAGCAGAGGTAAGTTATCAGGTAATTTCGGGGCCGCTTACGAATTTGAAGGCGAAAGGTTGAAATGATTTTTCGGTGCACATATATCGTTGCAGCTTCCATATACACCAAGCAGACTAGAATTGTAAATGTAACTACGATGTGAACAAATTCCCTGCATCACTAAGCAAAACCACACATGATAGATACAACCTTTTAGTCTAATTCCATTTGATGATATAATATTGCATATTCCTTACTTTATTTGAAGGAGAAAAATACACGAGACAAGAGGACGAGCTATACTGGATAAAAACAAAGTGATGTCATATAATTATCAAGATTTCAGATTTATTCAATTATGGTTGATGAAAGGATAGGGAGTAAATGCACATGAGACAAAGATTCTACAAATACATGATAAAAACAAGCAAAGGAACAACGCTTTTATTGTTGTTCTTCATCTTGAAGTCACCATGAGGCCTTCAACAATGAGGTTTGCTGATACCTCATAGTAAGTTCAAGACGGCCCTAGCATCGGTTTTAGCGGAATTCATTGCTAATGGTCGAGCACCGCTACATCCATGTCTTCATTGGTCATGGATCCGGGATTGTCAATAAACATTGATTAAACTGGCAAAGTCCTCTTACAATCACTCTCATCCGTTGCCCTACAAGAACACTATTGTCTTAAGCTAGTGGACTATTACAATATATAGACAAACAGAGGGCACTCATCAAGTCGATTAAAAGAAAACTTGGTATTATAAAATAGTGAGATGAGGGCACTTCAAACAGGTGGTCAGAATTACATTTCGAAATAACAAAAATAAATGCTAAAATTTGAAAGTATGAATAGTATATACATAGGAGAAATTCTCTCACGAATAAGTACACCATAACTGAAATATATGGAGAGCATACATCACATGCACTGGGAATCTTTTTACGAACTCCACACTACTTGAGAGACAAACACCATATGCACATATGTATTTATAGAGACATTGTTCCATGTGCATTTACTCTATTTCCCTTCATTGCTTAATCAAAACCTGAAGAACTGGCAATGGAAAGATACCTGTGGACAATCAAATTAAGATCATATCGCGGCAATCAAATCAAAAGAACATATATTGACTGAAATATTTGAGTAGTTTACAAAAACGTAATCATCTACAAATTTGTGGATGGATTGTTTTGGTGTGGAAAGTTTCTTTTCGGAATGGTAGAACTCAAACCAATCATAATGGTTTAGGGAATAATGAGCTTTAAAAATAGTTTTCCCTTTCGTTTTAAAATCTTTTTTGTTATGAATGCCTTATAATAAGGCGTTACGAATATAGCAAAATATCTGCTTTGGTCATGTATTTTTGGAGACGCTGTCTACAATACTCAAAATTTAGCTGAGACGTATAGCAAAATGCCATGCAAAAATTCTGTGGGTTTTCCATTACTAAGAGTAATACATTTTAATGATGCATGTATTTTTATTATACAAATGTAACCAATATAATTAGTCTATTTTGTCAGTAATGCACAAGGAAAACAAAATATAGACGGAATTCAATTAAAAACCTTTTAAAGATAACTGAATACCGAAGTTACTGTGAATTAATTTTCTGCATATGCACATTTCGACAACTTATGTCTCTTAAGTGCACATAAAATCTAAACGTTTGGAAGACCAAAAACTGAAAGATGTTCAAAGAGTCTAGAGAACAAATAACCAATATGATCTAAATGAAAAGCATTAGGCTTCAGACAGAGTTTTGCAGGAGGGAGATAGTTCTAAGTTTCAACAAAATTTACAAAAATTAGTGACAAAACTTAGCAAAATGGTCCATGTAGGATTACATTTGTACCAAGAATTTATTCTTGTTCATCTCCCGTTTATTTCACTTGTGAAATATTTTAAATAAAATGATGTTTCGATAACTTTAATAGAAAATTGTTTGCATAACTATTATACATTTTTATTCATTTTAACAGGTGGTTAACATATTTGGAGGTGATTCCGAAAGAGTGTACATAAATTGTATAACATTTGTTTATCTTTTGGCCTTACCAGTTTACATGGTGATTGGAACTGTATATTCTTATATCCTCATAGGACCCTGGTGTTTCATCGCAATTGGAATATTTGTAATCTGCTACATAATTCAGGTTTGATTTTATAAAATTTATTCATTTTAATTTAAGTGTTGAATGACTCCAACAATTTTCTATGTGTTGATGTACTGTTACTCCGGTTTTTAGATTTAAGTGATTAAGAATTTTGCGGGAAACTGAACTCCACCTTAATTTTCTATAGCGTTTACAAAAGAAACATTTTATCACGAAGGAATCAACAATATAAAAAGGTATTTAATAGTGCACATAAAGTTGCATAAAATGAAATTATAAAGCAAAATTAAGGCTTCGCGGTGAGAAAATTATAATGCTTTAAAAAGGATAAACCCATAGAAATCCAAAAATCTGACGGAAATAACAAAACATTACTTTACATGAATTCTCTTTAAAACTGCCACACACAAAAAAAATATAAGCTTAACAAGTTGAATATAGGTCGAATGTTTTGTGAATTTAAATAAGATTATACTTTATCAAGCGATTGTTTTGCTTCCATGCAATACGTGAAAATTGATTGCTCGTCATAAATATTCTTGAAATTAGAAGTACATGTATAATTTAAACGGTCAGAAAATGCACAAACATGGAATAATTCTGTAAAAATAATAATATTTTCATACAGATAGAGTGTACTTGTAAAATATCTCAATTTTAAAAGTTCACAACAAGATAATAAATCGTATTGCTAAGATGTGTCTATTCAACGATAATTACAAACCACAATTTTTTTTAAAGAAGTTTCTATTAACGACGGCAATTTAGCGTAATTTACTGTGTAATACCATAAATCTGTTTTTATTTCCTTTTGGCCCAAGGTGAAATACCCTGATCTCCCTTCCTTGTACTGGTGACCAAAATCAAACAAATGCCCATACAAACAACTGTACATCGCTGGATCCGCAAAATGTTTAACCAAAACCTCTTTCTAAGCTTTTAACCTCCATCTTGACAGCCGTTAAAGAGGGCCTTCAAAAATACTGTGATACTAGCTTTTCAAGAAGTGGTGTAAATAAAATGTGGATATTCAAAAACTTTAAAAATGTGCTGACTATCACACTGTATTACAGCAGCATTAAAACCTTTAAAACCCCACACTTTATACTTTGTACTACCATTCCTCTTGAACAACGGAAATTTTAATTCAAAGAAGTTTCGGTCGTAAGAGCGGCGAACGAAATTATAGGCAAAGAACAAGCATACTATGATAAATACAACTCAGAATCACAGAAAAATTACACAGAGGAAGAAGTGATTAAACTGTTAGAGTTTTCATCGACAATATATATGTATTTGTCCAGTTTGAAGGACTTGTTTTCCAAACGACAATCAGAAAATCAAAAAGGCACTAACTGTGCACCTTTTTAGCCGATCTGTTTCAATACTTTTATGAGGCTGAATTCATTGAAGGACTTCTTCAAAATAAAGATAAAAAAAACTGGCACTGTCCTTTAATTTCAGCTTCCGTTATATAGATGATTTTGTATCACTAAGCAACCTTAGCTTTGGATACATCCACATCGACCTCGTTGTTTGACCTTCATCTTGAAATTGACAAATGTACACTACAAACTAGGCTGTATGACAAAACCCGATGACTTCACTTTTCCAATGGTCAACTTCCCTTTTCTTTGTGGCAACATTAGAAAAAAAACACCAGCATGTGAAGTTTACATCTTACAACTCATTCGCTACTCAATGGATTGTGTTCGATACAGTGAACTCGGTTGCATACAAATGGACTACGTAAGCAATGGTATGTTACCAATTACTAAATTTACCACTACAGAAGTTTAACGGTCGACATCACGATCTTGTAGATTGCTATGGGAAATCTGTTTCCCAGTGCCAACAAATCTTTCCATTAACAACTAAAGTTTGTTTTTTCTCTACCAGAGTTGACATGTTCAACACGGCGGGTGTCTTATAAGAAGCAGGAGAAGCTTACTCTGTCGGTGCTCCTGATCTCACCCATGATTTTATTGGGACCGTGTTTTAACTTTTTGTTTTTTTCCTTTTTCTGTATTAATGTGATTTCCTTGTTTTTGGTGTTTTCCATGTTTCCATTGTCCATGGAGTGTGTTTTTTAATTTTTTTTTATTTATCTTTATTTCATTTTTTTTGACTGACGGTTCGGTTCTAACTTAATATATTCAAAATAAATCTAAAGGCAGCGTCTCTAGCTCAATACCGTATCTAAGGAATAATGACTATATATATTTTTTGTCTTTTCAGACTTCACTAACAATGGCTGTAGAATATGTGCGGAGGAAGACTGTTAAGCTCACTGACAAACGGGTAATTGATATCTTGTTAAAACATGCTTTCCAAAATGATAAAGACTCAAAACAAAACAAGCAAGATAATAACTTGTTGTAGAAAATAAGAGAACATCCCAAAGGTACATGTATGTCTGATCCGTTGTTTTAAAAGGAAGATATCGACACCCAAAACAAGACGGAAATAAAAACTGTGAATCAAAATAAATCACAGAACTACCTAATAACAGAGCAAAGCAAGGCAAAAGAAGGAAAGTTTTTAAACATTTTAATATTGTACGTCGCATAATGCAAGTAGCAATGCCAAAATTAGCATAGACATACTACCAGTCTTATAATAGAAGAAAACCGAACACTTCTTCTTATGTTAAAAATGACGTTTAGATAGGAGATGAGATGTAATATGCATGATTGGAGATTATCATATAAGAGTTTAAAAATAGCGTTCACACCACAGGTGAAAGAAAGGACAATGTTCTGTACAGAAACAGATAAAGTCCTCCGAACGCTCTGTCGATTGATTCTTTAACTGGAAATACAAATCTAAAAGCCAGTGTGTACTATTGTATCTGAGGTACTGGTTTTATATCATATTTATTAATTATAGTTTCGGTAAGTGATGTGTTTTTATTGTTTAAGTTTTTATACCCCGCAACATATAGTATCCGACTGATAAGTTGTGAACGCAATAACATACTGTCTTCAAACTTGGTATGTAAGTTGTTTACCACAAAACTAAGGGCCAAGTTCGATCTCGGGTTCAGAGGTCCAAGGAGTTCTAGAGTTATGTCTCTTGAAACTTTGAAATTTTGTGAATTTCAGAGTTTCGGGCTATTAGCTTTTGAAAGAAATGACATACAGTCTATAATCTTGGTATGTAAATTGTTTATCACAAAACACGTCAAGAGTGATTGTTTTTTTTCAGATTTCCAAAGGGTTCTGGAGTTATTCCCCCCTTGAAACTTTGAAATTTGTGAATGTTTGGGTTTCTGGTTGATATCTTTTGAAAGAAACAACATACAAGTCTTCAAACTTAGTACGAAAATTGTTTACCACAAAACCCAGGTCAAGTCCAATTTGGGCTTAGAGGTCCAAAGGGTTCTGGAATTATGCCCTTGAAACTTTGAGATTTTGTGAAATTTAGGGTTCTGACTAACAAAATTACAAACTGTCTCCAAATTTTGTATGTAAGTTGTTTACTAGAAATTCAAACTTAGTTTGACTTGAGTACAGTGTTCCAAGAGGTTCTTAGGGAGTAATGCCCCTTGAAACTTCAAAATTGTGTAAAACGTGGCGGTTTATCATGTAATGCACCATTACTAATTTATTCTTTTTGTTGCCAAAATTTGTCAATATTTTCTAGTTTAAGGCATTATCCTTCTCAATTTTGAAAAAAAATATATTGCTAACATACTTTCAAGTTTTTGTACTATCTTTTCATTTTCAGTTTACTTGTATATTTGTAAATGCTAATTCAAAGATATTAAATAGAAGATCATCAAGATACATATATTGAAATAATGCATATTTCACCAAGAGTCACACATACGGTTTGTTTTAATAATTACTTTTGAAATTTTAGAAACTAGTCTATTGTGAGTTTCTAAAATTTCAAAATAACCGAACAAGATTTGATAACAAACAATATTCAAATTGAAAGATCTAGAGAGGTGAAAACCTTTTCTCTTATGAAAAATATAACTAAATAGTGTGGAAATATTTCTGTGAAGTGATTGCGGTATGTTAAGTATGTCATTTGGCTGACCAGCAACTTCACGTGCAGTCATTGCGTCGTGACATTGTTAACAGCTGTTCTTTTAATTTGAAACAAATCACTGACAAGACATTTTTGGCAGCTTTTTTTGCTTTATTCAACATACATTTATTAAACCTTTGTGTGTCTTGTCTTTTTTCTAGTTAGTTTACTTTATGTCTATAAGAGTCTAGGATGGTGTTTATTTCGCTGAACTTGATTACTCTTTATTCAGGGGCCGATTCCGACCTACCGTTGGGTGTGGGGTTTTCTCACCGTTCATTGAAGACCTTATGGTGGCTTTGAGTTGTTATTACCCCCTTTGGGTCGTTGTCTCTTTGACACATTCCCCGTTTCCCTTCTTTTTTCTATTATATCTTGAAATACCGTTTGATAATATTTGGATACGAGAATTCACATCATCGAACGACACAAAGCTAATTAGACGAAATCAAAACATAATTCATAAAAAATTATAGATTCAAAGGTTAAGTGCAAACTACGATTCATGAAGAGGAATAATTAAGAGATAAGGGCACCCATACCAATATCAATATTACCTACTGAAGTATCTTCCCACTAAATATTAGTAAATAAATCTAGCATGTTAATAATCAGTACATACATGTATTAGAATCGATCTATTGTAATCTTCTTTACATTATTTAAGGGGGTAGTCCTGGGGTAGGAGGAGATAACTCTGTTTTTCACTTTTTTAATACTTACACAACCAGATAAAATTATTACAATAGGTATTATCAAAATTTTAAAATTGTAAAATTTTTTCCACACAGCAAATAAATTTTAATTTAGTCGTGAAAACAAAAACCAAACATCCAGTTATTTATAATGAGTGCATTTTACTCTACATTTTTGCAATGCTGTCCAAAGATGATGAAAATATGTAAAAGTCGGATTTCTTCCAAGAGAGGTAATTTATAGCACAGATTCAGCAATTTTAATGATTTTAACCAACTTAATTTTAAATCAAGAAAAAATGGGACGGTACAATTTTCTAAAATTTTAATATATCTTACATATACTAGTTTTCTTTCTATTCTCAGTTTTTGGTGAAAATTAAACGACAGAATTTTTTACAAGAAGTGTTTAATAGTGATCAAAATAGAGTGAAAATTTCAGCTTATATTATTCAGAACACCAATATATAGTTAAATTTACTATCATTGTTCATGCTTACTTTCACACATGTCTAAACTACAGAATTTTGCATTTGAAATAATTTTAAATCAAATACAAATTCAATAATAGCCAATTTTATACACCACTATCAAGTCCTGAACGGACCAAATAATATGAGGAAAACTGGTATCTTTGACGATCACTAGAAATAAAACTGGACGGTAAAAATTGTTGAAAATTGCTGAAAGTCGACATGAACATGTGTAGTTTTAATACTGAAAATATTAAGAAAATTAAACGAGTGAAAAATTTTGGGCTTCCCCAGGTCTACCCCGTTAAGGCAAAACATTTGTATTTATACAACATGTATGTCCAATTTGGTAGAAAAAATGTCTGTTAACAAACAAATAATTGTTTCTGTCTTTGTTAGGTTCGAAAAATGACTGAAGTTCTTAATAGTATGAAACTTCTGAAGATGTATGCATGGGAAGAACCATTTCAAAACAGTATATCTGGTGAGCAAAATAATAAGAAAAATATCCAGTAAGCCTTCAATTAATACAGAAAATTGGGAAAAATTAAATAAAATATAGTTAATTTATTGGTATAGAAATATTTGAGGAACAAACACTGCAGTCTGAGATATTAACGATTCAAGAATGCTAGTGGATAAGGCAGACAAAAAACTTAGAGAATGTGTACCAGGGCTCCAAAACACAATAGTTTATATAAAAACTTACGTCTCGTTCAAGTTTAAATTCGCGTTTTACGGTCATGATATGGATTTTTAAGACGTATTACAGCAATTTGACAGTTCTATTCCGTGTTTCTATCTCACGAATGAAATTAACACCTTACTTATTCCGAGCTGATTAATTTTGTTTTACATCGAATATGAAACTTGCATACTGATATTTGTCCCTTGTGATGCAGTGTATTGGCAACTGTTGATACTTCTAAGTTTGTGCTTGACAAATGTGCTTTATGATGTTTGGGGAGTGGTTTTCTGTTTACTTGTTACATTGTATTATTATTGTTTTTGGGTATCATTTTATTTGTCCCTATATCGCGAAGTTTTAATTCTGATTTTGGAAGTTTTCCGTCTGAATCTTATTTCCTGTTTTTATATTTTACGTCCTTCTATGATGATTTGATCTGGACCGACGATACATTAATCATCAATATGGAATATCGGACATTTTGTTTTTGACACGGACTTTATCACGGCCAGTATCAAGTGAGCCCGCTATTGCCAGCTTGATGCGTTACGCGGTGATAAAGTCCATATCAAAAACAAAAGTTCCTGTATTTCTTTTATCGGTAATTTACAAAAAGATCAACAGAACAGAACTCTTAAATGAATTGAAATAATCTGAAATTTCTATTTAAGCACAGTTAATCTGGATTCTTCATTCAACGTCTTCTGCGTATGAACACGACAAATAGTACAAAACATGACGTCAGCTAAGCAACCCGCACGTGACGCCTTCACTGTGACCCAATAATTTCGTGATAATGACCAGTTCGATTAAATTGGGATTATCAGTTTCTGTAGATCAAAGGAAATTCATTCTAATTACCGATAAATATAGAGTTTTTGATACAAGAAATATTGGCGAACACTAATGGACGACCACCTTGTGGGCGAGTCCATTGTTGGTGTCAATATTTCTTGTATAAAAAAACAAAACTTATATTATTCTTTTTATCGGTAATTTAACTAAATCATTTAATAAAACAAATTTTGAAAATGAATGTTAATTTTCAACAAATCGTGAAATTGACTAGTATTGATTAGTAAAAGAAATTGTACGATCCGGTAAGAGTCTCTGTAAGATGTATATTACTTTGTTTCATTGATTCTGATTGACAAAGCAGGATGGCCTAAGATACTTTTTGCCAATATTTTTTTCGTATTCGGGCAGTAGCAAATACGGAAAAATATTTGCTACGTGAGATCAAAGGAAACTCATATAAATTACCGATAAAACAGACTGTTTGTAAAAACTGTATTTATACAAACTAAAGAATTTTGTTATTATTAATAACCACATGCTCAATGCATCGTTAGTTTGGTGATGACCCCAATACACGAATTTATTTAGAAAGTTGCCATATCTAAGTTACAGAAAATTTTGTTTGAACAAGCTAATTTTGGCGTTTCATTGATGATCTTTGATTATTTTTTTCTCTATCAGTTTATATGTATAATTGTTTTGTTGTAAAACGCTTATTGTTGCTATTCCAATCTGCAGTATCTAAATTTAC
Source organism: Modiolus philippinarum (assembly GCA_002080025.1). Lineage (NCBI taxonomy): Eukaryota > Metazoa > Mollusca > Bivalvia > Mytilida > Modiolidae > Modiolus > Modiolus philippinarum. The sequence continues at coordinate 295,526 of MJUU01004437.1, read as the reverse complement.
AGTTATTTTATGCAACATTTCTGGTTACAATGACACAAAAGTAGCGTTGATTGATTTTTATCAATGCGTATTTTTCTCACACTGCAATTACGGACAGTCTTGAACTTATTTTTATGTTAAGTATGTGACTGCTTGGCGTCTGCTGTTGGTAATTTATGGTGTTTGCCTTGGATATTAACTAAAAGGTTATTTTGGTTATGTGTGTCGACTCTGTTAAAAAAAATATTTTGAGTCACTGTATTTGAACATCTTGTCTTTCTTCCTATCATAAATAATATTTGTTGAAAAACAGACTGAATATCAATTTTAACAATATCAACAATATCTTAACAACGAAAAGTCCGGACTTTTAATTCTTGCTTACCGATAAAGATAATGGGTTTGTAAAATACTGCCAATAAGTACATGATTGTTTGTGTCAAAAGTGATGCATTTGTCTTACGTTACAAGATACAAGTTGCACAATAAACTGTTACAGAGCAGCCCGGTGTGTCTGCGCACCTTAGACTAACTCATTAGATTTACAAAGTTTTAAAGTGGACAACTTAAATGCAAATATTCGCTTTGAATGTTTGAGTATTTCACTTTTGAAAAATTCTAACTCCCTCCATCGTAGTTTTGTCCTTAGCTATATTTGATATTACTGATTATTCGGATTTCGTTTGGTTTCATGCATTTTAAACATTTTTTTGAAAATATGGATTTCCTTTGTTTGGGTTCTAGTGCTGCTGATGAGGAATTAATTTCCGAAATGGCCATACAGCTCATTAAAATTATTGCAGTTGGAGTAAACACATGTGTTATGGTCTCATGTTCATTTACTCCATATCCTTCGAGAAATAATTAGGAAAATTGCTCAATACTATGTGATATGGGTCCTGAACACAGCTCGACCCAGTTTTGCGTAAACTTCTATTGTCCGGTGTGTCTGCGCATGACCTAGGAAACCCAGCAAAGGAATGTTAAGAAGAAAGATTTTACAAAAGGAATCGTGTGATAAACGAAACTTCTTATTTCATTGATATAATAACGCTAATATTATGAAAATTACACAAAATGCCTGAAAAGGGTGCTTCGCAAAACCGGTAGGGCTAAAGAGATTAGTTGTTTTTTGCCTTTAGAAGTAAATTACGTATTTTTCCACCAAATTTTGTAATTTATATTTTTTTTCTCGAACATAAAAAGTTAAAGTTGTAAATTAAATTACACAGCATTATGTGTTTGCAAAAATTGACTAACGGTCGGTGTTGCGCGGAAACACCGAATGCGCGTACACCGGTTCTTAGGCTGTTTATTATTATATTGTTAATTTCGTTATGCTCTACACGCGTTTCAAAGAGTAACCTCTCGTCAGCAGCATTAGGATCATATAATATGAAAAATCTTGTAATATATTGCCTTATGCATACCAGTTTTTCTTTTTTCTATACTTTTAAACTAGTTCTGAAATGACACGTCATGAAGAGTCGTTTTTGTTTTTTTTACAGAAATAAGAAAACGAGAACAAAAGTGTTTATTGATATCTGCCATCTTGAACTCCGTCAGTTCTGCAATCATTCCTATAACTCCAACACTGGCGTCCGTTATAACAATATCAGTGTTCACATCGTTTGGGAATAGCATATCAGCCTCACAGGTAATTTTTTATATTCATTCACGCATACTTATACTTATAGAATATAGAATACAATTAATTAGCTGGTTAGAATCTTTTCATTTAGATCATATTGGTGTTTTGTTCTCTATCAGTTTTTAAACATCTTTGAGTTTTTGGTCTTCCAAATGTTTACATTTTATCTGCACTGAAGAGACATAAGTTGTCGAAATGCGCATATGCAGAATTAAAATTTACAGTAACTTCGGTATTTAGTCATTTGTTACCACTGGGTCGATGCCACTGCTGGTGGACTGTTAGTCCCCGAGGGTATTCATCAGCCCAGTAGTCAGTACTTCGGTGCTGACCCCAAAGTCGATTCTATTTGGAACCTTACAACATCTAAATTTTTGTAAATTTTATTGAAAACTAAGGAGTATCTCCCTCATGCAAAGCTCTGTCCTTAGCTGTTTTTGGCTTTTCATTTAGATCATATTGGTGTTTTGTTCTCTATCAGTTTTTAAACATCTTTGAGTTTTTGGTCTTCCAAATGTTTAGATTTTATCTGCACTGAAGAGACATAAGTTGTCGAAATGCGCATATGCAGAATTAAAATTTACAGTAACTTCGGTATTAATCATTTATACTATTTTTTTTGTTCACAAATTATCATCTCAAGGAAATAATACTTGATTAATTACTCATAAAAAGAAATACAAAAGAGATGTATTTTGCTGAAAAATGTAAGATCATATTAAAAACTTACTTTTTTCTGTTAATCTCATATAAAAAACAATTATGTCATGCACTATCATATAGTGCAAGAAGCGTAGATTACTGATGTTCGATTTTCTTTATCTGTGGTAATATAAACTCTAAAAACTAAATGGAGACGTTCACATCACCTAAAAAGTAGAATTAGTGGATGGATTGACAGAGTAAGTATCTCTTGGTATGGATGCATTACTCTGTCATGTAAGATTCGGTAAGCCCAAAGCAATTTTTTTAAGTTCATTCAGTTACAAGACTTGTGATTAACGATAAGACGACTAAGTAGATTGACCAATCAAGTAAAATTTAAATACGCTATAGGCAAATTTAAATATAAAAGATAGTAGTCAAGCCATGTGGTCAAACTTAAGAAAAATAATGAAGGAAATACCCGTGTTAGATAAATTTCTGAACTTATGCGCGACATTTTTCGTTATATATCTTATACGAAACATTTTGGCGTCAATTCACCGAGAAAGTATTTTGGCATAAAATTTTATATTTTGTCCAAATAAGATACAAATTGAATTTGACACCTATTCATGTTTTTATTTTACAGGCTTTTGCAGTAGTTGGTACACTTAATTTCCTAATAGTTATAGTATCATTTACACCGTTTTCAGCGCGAATGTTAGGAGAAGTTCGTGTGAGTTTTGCCCGTTTAAAGGTAAATTTAAATCGCATAAATATAGTTTAATGGGGGAATAGGTATGGAAAATTATGCATATTTATAGTCTTCCAAGAGTAACCCAAGACCAATTTTATTGGCCATTTGGCTACACATTCTACAGATTGACAGCTAAATTGCTGTTGAGAAACTGTAGTACTGGTTTAAAAAATGATCAATTGATACTTACCGCAGCAACTATTGTGTTAGATGATGAACTCTGTTACAGTGTGGGCATTTATAAACTGGATTACTATTACAGAGGTTAATTCATGTTTTTGGTTATTTCAAACAAATTTTAAAACTGTGCAAATTTTTTTTAACATGTATAATCAGTTTATTTTTATTTATGGTCAATTCATGTACTTTTGGAGATACCGTAAATCATTTTTAGCATTATTTTGGTATCAAACACCAAATCAGTAATTTGGACATGGGGGATAATAAATTTACCAAGAGAGGTAATACTACACCAAAAATTATCTCCCATCAATAAAACAGTGTTTTTCATTTTTTCCCTCAAAATGTTATGCATGATTAAATCTTTGTGAGCACATCAAAAATTTTTAGAGTAAATATCATGTGCTTAAACTTTTAATCATAAACTATTTAGTTAAAAAAAGTCTTTGCAAAATTAAAAACAGGAATTTCCTTCACCCAGGAAGGCTATTTTTGAATATGAAAATAGTTCAACATGCCCAATAACCAAACAGACAAAAGATTATTAATGAGGACTTCAAAATGAAGACGAACAATAAAAGCGTTGCTACATTGCGTGAATCTACCTTGTATTTGTAGAGACTTTGTGCATTTACTATATATTCTTTCATTGTTTATATTAAACAGACTTATTGACTAAAGTGAGCACTGCAATCATTTAATAGTTGATCATCAACATTCAAGAACAAATAAAGTTACAAAATTTTGGGAAATCTGTCCTATTAACCTGAAAATGTAATCTCTATGATTATATGCTCTGTACGTCAACAGCAATATATTGTTGAAACAATATACTTTTTTCATAGACTATATCCGACCTATGGATTCAGGATTTACTAGACTCACAGTATAGAAAACGTCACGTCATAGAATCTTAGACGTAATAAAGTTGGTCACATGGGGTGGAAATGTTTGTGACGTGGTGAATCTGAATACCAGAACTCGGATATGGTCTATCTCGGCATCGATTTATACCGCAATCACATATAGAAAAAAAGAACAGCTGTCAATTTTAATGCCATTGGACAAAGCTGGGCAGACATAGATTTTGGAATGAGACACAAAGACATGCAAGAACGTTTTGGATGCAAAACATTAAATCGAACATGAACATAACGCAAAAATTGAGATTGCTGGCTGATATGACATCGTTATTAACTGCTTCCGGTAATTATCTGTCACAACTCAGAAGCTTAATACACGCAAATTCGTGTATTTCCGTCAAAACCATAATCATTGCAAACGAAATTGTCATATCAAATAAATTATAACATCAAAATATTAATACTGCATTTTATAAGTATGAAGAATATTTCCTTGTGGTTGTCCCATGTCCTTGTTGTGTCTTATCACATGCCTTGTTCCTTCGGTATTCTACTACAGCCTTTGGTCATAAAAATCATTCCTTTGAGCCTTGCGGCTGTGGCGCTGGTTTTACGACATTAGGATGATAAAGGATGTGAAATGAAAAGTGCCATGAAATAATCTATAAATATCACATATTAAGTTGGTAAGAATAATTCTTTTTGTTTTCGTGATACAGATACTTACAACTTTTTTCCACTTCTAATGTCACATCTGTGACCATTAACGTCTAAAAACGTAGCTCTTGATGCTTTGTTTTATATTTTTTCAAGTTTTGAGTTTGTACATAGTTATAGTTTGATTGTAATTATGATTGTGTTTTGATAAATACCAGGATATGCGTTAAATATGAACTATTTAGTACTTGTACTGTTCACTCCTATCTACTGATTTTTTTTTATTATTCCAAGGAAGTTTGTAATAAAAGGATACACACTTCTTTAGAATAATAAAACAAGGCAATAGACTGAAGTTAACAGTACAAGCATTTTATAGTTGATATTTCTATTTAGATCCCGTATGTACGCAATGGTGGTGTTGTTATTTTGTTTTTAAATGTTATATATAAAGTTTAGAAGTGAGGGTAAGAATTTTGTTTGTTTTTTGTTTTATTTTCTTGCAGAAATTCCTTGTGAAAGAAGAATATGAACCTCATAAAACAATCTGCAAAGATAAACAAAATTCAGTGGAAATAGAGAATGGATATTTCATATGGGAGGATGAAAATACTTCAGAAAAGACTGAGAAGACTGAAAAGAAGAAGAATCGTCTTGGAGAAAGTAACTTTTACTATTAAGTTATCAGGATATCAGAGCACAATTAATAGAAATCGAAAGACTTTAAACAATGAAGTGCCCGAGACAGATTCCTTTGAAAGTATAACCTTTTCCTGTATCGGAAAACAACGACAATAGAATTTCTAATAACCGCAATGACACGTAAATTACATAAATCAAATGTCCTGAAACAGGATAAAACCGAAAAAAAGAAAAGCAAAACAGGAGACATCCTAAAAATATGATTATTACATTTGAAAAAATTTAAACCTAAACATATATAACTTCGAATTACATGATCAGAAACAAACAAGGGTTAGATTATACAATAAATTAGTTCCCTTTCATGAACGTTTTGGTGACATAAAGATCAGCAATGAAAGCGTTGTTCCATTTGCTCCCTATTCCTTTATTTGTTAATTGAATATTACAATTACCTTCTGAGACATATTAGATGTGAAATGATAGTTAAGTATTATACGTAAATTATTTTGATTGTTGTTTAGTGGAATCAGATAGCTTTGGCATTGCTTTGTCGATTTACTTATTCATTTCTCATTCAATGACACTAAAAATGACGAACGTTAAGCAAGAAATTAACATAACACTACAATTATGAAATGGGTCAGTAATCGGCCATTTTTACAACTTTTGTCCTTTCGAGATAATACTTTTAAAGCTATTAAGAGAACAACTGAAAAGAAGGACATACTAATAACGCCAGAATTAACTTAGGACGTACTTTTGCACGGAATCACAGCAATTATCATCTGCAGAATTCAAATCTCGTTATGGCAAAATTGCCGAAGAGTATTTGAGGAGTCGAAATCCAAGAGAAGGAATACAAAGCAGGTGTAAAAAACCGGTAAATATGTAATGCGTATGGCTTGGAACAGATATTTCGAAAGAAATAATGGGTTAAACCGATTTTATGGCGCGTATATAAACCCCATCTCCCTTTCATTGCAGTTGTTTCCTAAACTTCGAATTTTACTGTGTTGTTCATCTTTGTTTGTTTGCGTATCTTCATTTTTCTTTTCTCTACCGTACTCAATTCATTTTTTTGTTTCTCTGTATTTCCGATGTTGGCATTGTCGATGAATTATTTGTATTAGACTGACGGTTTGGTCCTCACTTACTTTACCTTAATATCTATTCAAGATCTTTTGATGGTCGTATGGGGCGGATTTTTTGTATAAACCTGTTTCATTTAGAAACCTGATTCATTTAGCGACAAAGGAAATTTAATATATCTACTGAAAAAGTCCAAATAATTGGTGGTAGCTCTCGGGTACGAATCAGGCGGTAACGACAAAATATCGTACTAACTTAATTTAGTTTCTGCATTTGCACATTTTGACAACTTATGTCTCTTCAGTGCAGATATCATCAAAACATTTTGAAATCGATACCGAAGTTAATGTTAATTTAGTTTCCTCATATGCACATTTCGACAACTTGTGTCTTTCTAGTGCAGATCATATAAAACATTTAGAAATCTATATACCGAATTGTGTATAAGAGCAGATAGAGAACAAATTACCAATCGGATCTAAATAGAAAAGCAAAAATCAGCTAAGGACAGAGCTATGCGCGTCGGAGATTCTCCTTTGTTTTTAACGAAATTTTGTTAAAATCAAATATTGCACGTTTCCAAATAAATCCTTATTCATAAATATCAAAACATTTGGAAATCCATATACCGAAATATATGAAACGTACATTCCAAGAAGGAAAAGGAGAAGAACTTAATTTCTGTATTTATTTTTTTCAGCGATTTGATTTCACAGAAAATCGATTTGTGGAACTTGTACAACCCAATTTTTCCCTACGTTAAAAAAAAAATTCACGTCTAGATGTTGTAGAACAGAATAGGCACAAAATCACAGTATAAATTGCAAAATGTATACTTTCACAAACTTTTGGCAAAAGTCGTTGAACAAAAGTATAATGGTTCGTTCTTATCAAGTAATGGTTTCAACAAAGGAAGAAACGATTCATATCTCAACGGACGTTTATGAAAGATGAGAATGAGAAACAAATGCAAAGTTTATCAAAACTTATAACATAAATTATCAAACATTTTTGAATTATTGCAAGGAGTAGCTTTTGGAATTAAACAAATTGCTCTTTGTTTCAGATAAAGAATCAAAGGCGTCATTTCACGTGGAAAGGTTGAATTTTAATGTTAAGAAGGTAAATAAAAATCACCTAACTTGTGTCATAATTTTCTGCTGCCGACATGCGAATCGATAATTCTCGTTTTTTGTATGTACTCAACTGAATAGACTTTGAAAATGATGCCTATTGTACACAGTGAAAGTTAACACCTCTAACTCTTTCTTATGTTGATTCATAAGGAAAGCTATCAGTAAGTAAAACAAAGAATCAGATGTTGTTCCTGAATAACTTCTTTGAATATGAAAGCATATGTAAACCATTTCAGACATAGGCACACTAAATTGAAATGTTATTTGATTCATCATATTATTATGCCCCCAGATCTAGGATCGGGGGCATATTGTTTTTGTCCGGTTTGTCTGTTTGTCTGTGCGTCCGAAACTTTAACCTTGGCTATAACTTTTGAACTATAAAGGTAGACTTTTGATACTTGGCAAGTGAATTAGTCTAGTCAAAAGGAACATAAATATGCAAAAAAATAGGTCAAAGGTCAAGGTAATTGGATTCAGGTCAAAAGGGGGTAAATTCGGAATCTGGGGGCATATGTAGTGTTTCACAAACACATCTTGTAGACCTCTGTGATAGCGAGGTATTATGTGATAATCAAGTCGTGCGTCCCTCTGTCCGCCCGTCTATCTGTCCGTCTGTCCGTCGGTCCCCAGAAGGTTTCCGACTAATAACTTGTGAACGAAATAACATAAGGTCTTCAAACTTGTGTAAGTTGTTAACCACTAAAACTTTTGGTTTCAGGGGTCCAAGGGTTCATGACTTATGCCCCTTGAAACTTGAAATTTTGCAAGACTTGTGAATGAAATATCATACCGTCTTCAAACCTGGTATGTAAGTCATTAACAACAAAAAACAGGCTTAGGTTTTGGTTCAGCGGTACATAGGGTTCTGGAGTTATGTCCCTTTGAACTTTGAAATTTTGTGAAACGTGGCGAGTTATCATGTAAAACACCATTACTATTTTTAATCATTTATAACATTGCTCGAAGTAAAGGTTTATATACATCAAACAATTAATGCATTAAATGAAGTAAGTATTAAAGAATCCTCAGATAATTATCTAATAATGGTAATTATTTAATATTTCTTGCCGATTATCTATTTCAAAATTTTAAATTGTATTCTCATTTTAGGGATCGCTAATCGGAGTGTGTGGACCAGTTGGGTCTGGAAAATCGTCATTGTTTGCTGCAATTTTGGCTAGAGTAAGTGAAGCTTAATAATTAATGTTGTCAAATAGATGCAAACGGCTATTTTGTAGGCCTGCCAAACTAATGCCGAACTAAGAAACAGCAATGTCCTAAAACGCTCTCATTTGGCAAACATATTCCTTTATAATACAGAAATGAATGTTCATTCACTGAACACACATATAGCCTGAATTGATTTCTAATAGCTTAGAACAATAGTACACAGGTTGTTTTTAGCAAAATAAGGTTATCCGGTAGAGCAAACTGCATAGCACTGCAACTTCTAGGCATAATACCGAAGTTACTGTAGATTTAAAACAAAATAGCCAAACAATAAACAATGCACATTAGTGCAGGTGTTATGAAAAAGGCACATATACGATATAATAGCTAAGATTGTTGCCCCTTTGGAACTTTTATTTATATCAGAATAAACAGCAAAATAAGCTTAAATTTTGTGACGATAGCAATACATTATATTTATCATTATCAGTGCATAAATATTCAACATATAAATGTTAAAGGGCTCATATATAGTGGCACTTATTTATAAGGCCTGTCCCCAATATGCTTTAATCAAGATAATTAAACGGGCACTAATTTACATATTTCTTGTAAACAGATGCCGTTTATATCTGGACATGTTGCTGTAAACGGCTTCATAGCCTATGCTGCACAGCAAGCTTGGATATTCACTGATACAATACGAGAAAATATTCTTTTTGGAAAACCATTCGATCCAGAAAGGTAATGTTAAAATACAATAAATAAATACATGTTTTATGTAATATTGTTAATAACTCAAGGTTTTCTTTCAATCAACGACCGAGTGAAGTATAGTGTTTTATTAACCTTTTATTGCCACTTTTTCAGGAAATGTCCCTTTTTCAGGAAAGCATGGCAGTGTGTATAAGAGTACCTTTCCTGATATTTTTATTTTTTTTTGACGATCTCGTATCCGTGACCAACAGAAGTAAGAATGTAGCGTTGTTAGAAAATTAATAACGCTAAAGCGGATGCTATGATCGTTCTTGATCTTACTCCGACAGTTTGCTCTTTACTGATGGTCTCGCTCGGACCTCAAGATGAACAACCGTAAAGAGGTGTTTCATTTACTCAATCTCACTACAGTATTAATAAATGAGTATTTTCACAATGGCCCTGTTATGTGTTTGAGGTCTGTAATAATGGCCTGAGGATAGCCGTAATGACACGAGGCAACACCGAGGGCCATAACAGAATCCGAATGCTATAATAATAGACCGAGGAAACATAACAGAACCATTATCAAAAATACCCATTTCTAAAAACTTTTATTTAATCAGATGGGTGAACTTAAAAAAGTTAATAAGTAAATGTAACTGTATATAAAATATTTCTCTGGACATCTTTTTTTAAATGAAAGGTCCGTTGTTGAATTCAATATCAAAGGAAAAAGTTAATCCTTCATAGATCCTCATTCAGCTATATACATGTAAGGTCTTACCCTGTTAAGGCCAAAATATTTTGTTTCATAAAATATCAATAAAAGATCCCTTGTGATGAGATGAGTAAAATGAGTGGTCAGATATCAGAATAAAAAAAGTAAGTACTCCATATAGCTGTATTAGGATTTACAAGTACATCAAGAAAAATCTACATTTGTACTTTTTTTTAAGAAATCAAGAAAAAAAATGTTTATTTTCTGATTCTTTGTGATGATAGGAGTTAAACGAGTAGGGTCAAATATTTGAAACAAAGATTATTCTCTTTACAGCTGTATAAGTGTGTATTGTGGTTTACCTCTGACGTACAAAAAAGACTTTTTTTAAACAAGGATAGAATATATTTTCTTATTCCTTGGGATGAGATGAGTAAAATGAGTGGTCACAAATAGGATAAACAGTCTAAAACAAAAATGTTAATGATCATGCATACATGATTCATCGTGTAGTTTGTACAGTGATTTTTTGAACAGAGCAAAAACACTGACCCAAAAGCTGCTTAGACAGGGATTTGTTTAACCTATGTTAATTTCATCCCTCAAGAAATTCTATGGCCGTCACCATAACATCATTGAAAGATATGACGTGTCAGTATCTCAAATGAAAGTGGACATTTTCAGCTAGATTCACGTCTTCCCGGATTTGACTACCGACTTTGACATTTTCCTGGATCGACCGGATCGGGTGCTGTTTAACAGAGCAGGGCATGCTTACCCTTCCGGAGCCCCTGATGTCACTCTCAGTTTCACTGGAGTTCATACTGTGAGTGCCTTTGTTTTGAATGTTGTGATTTCTATTCCTGTGCTTTGTGTCTGTCTAACGTCATTGTTTTGTGTCTGGCGCCATTGATTTCTGTGTTCTCGTTTTGGCCATGTCTTTGGACTTCGATTTTTGTGGATTTCCCTCTTTTGTTCCTTCGGTATTCTACTGCCGTTGTCTCTTAATTATAGCCCGTGTTCGTCAACCCATTCAAAGAACTACACATACAATACAAATTGTATTTCTAATTTCCCAGTACTTGTTCAATGCAATGAATGCAGAAATAATGTTTATTCTACTGTAAATATATAATACATTCATTATTTTAATTTGCGTTTAAAAGACACCAAGGGAACTACACAGTCGCCATCTTGAATCCTGTAATGGACATGATAATCTCATAATGTCCCTGTTGTAATGCTGTCTTGTAATTTATAAAGGCAAGGCATTTTAAATATTTTATCCTAACTGGTTAATAATATAGAAAAAAGAAGGGAAACGGGGAATGTGTCTAAGAAACAACGAACCAAAGGGGAGTAATAACATCTCAAAGCAACCATAAGATCTCCAATGAACGGTGAGGAAACCCCACACCCAATGGCAGGTCGGTGTCAGCCCCTAAATAAAGAGTAATCAAGTTCAGCAGATAAACAACAACCTAGACTCCTATTGACATAAAGTAACTAAGTAGAAAACACACAAGACACACAATGGCTTAATGAATTTCCTGACTTAGGACAGGTGCAAACCTGCTGCGGCGGGGTTAAAATAGATTTACTGGGCCCAAACCTTCCCCCTATAGCCAGAGTGATAAATCAAAAAACATTTGTAAAAACAGTAAAATTCAGTTAGAAACAGGACTGAGTCAGATGTGAAAATGAAACTGAAAGAACTAAATATACGAACATAAACATGAAATCACAAAAGACTACGAGCAGTTAACTGACATGCCAGCATCAGACCCATAACCAACTTACAAATAAAGTTATGTACCCTCAGTATACAGCTTCCACCAAAATCCCTTCCCGTGCGGAGTTTAGCACTATCGATAATGATTTCATGGATATACCAGAATACATACCCCGTGTCCATGCAATACTGATTTTAGAAATGTGTTTAGTTAAGATGCAGAGACCCTATCAAAAAATGAATGTTAATACCAAAGAAGGCCAAACGTAATGACTTGACGACAAATATGTTGCAACAGCCTTTTATGAGGTGTACATTTACTTCATAAATTTTTCAACGTTGAATCTCAAGACTGATTAGATAGTGTAAGAGTAATCCTTCTGTGGATAGATTTAGTTTTCAAACATTACAGAATTAAGCTTTGCTTCAGAATATAAAAAAATAAGAAAAAGTACAATAATAACATCTTGAGCTTCCAAATAATTTTTTAATGGCCGTAATTAAACCCATAATAAAATCTTGCTGAAAGCTTTATTAATCCAAAATCCAAAATCAGCTAAATACAGAGTTTTGCTTGGTGTATATATGCTTTAGTTTCAAATAGAATTTTCCCAAGAAATTCGAAATAAAGTTTTGTTTTTACTGATCTACTTGATTGTTGAATAAATAATTGCAATTTGTGATGATCGATACTTTTCGTTTATATAAGAGTTTATATTATGAGATGTAAGGAAACATTGGGTAAATGAAAAGTTACTGGTAAAATAAAAACTAAAATATATGATAAACGGGATGATTTTGATTTCACTATTACTAATTTCCCTTTTCTTGACGGCGACATCCTTCTAGCTCCAGCCTACGGGGTATATATTTCTCAACTGTTACGATTCGCACGAGATTGTTCTACTCTTTACGATTTTAATGAACGTAACCTTATTATCACAGCCAAACTTTTACAACAGGGTTGCAGATTTCATAAGTTGTTGAATACATTTAAGAAGTTTTATAATAGATATGAACATTTAATGTCTAAATATGGTGTCACTCGTAAACAGCTTATTGCTAAGGGCATTTCTAATCCTCGTTTTTACGGAAATGTTGTTAAATAATGCCAGAAATTGATTAAAAATCCAGAAAAGCTGGGACGTAACTTACATTCTTTACGTAAAAGGGGATATCGACAAGATATACTGCTTGCATCTGTTAAATTAGCTCTGAGACCTAATGACCTGAAAATTTTGCACACACACTGGCCTTTCACTGATACTGCCGATGTCTACTGAAATTTATGATGATTCTCGACCAAACCCTTCGGGAATTTTTGAGTTTGATTTTTCTTCCGTAGTGCGACAGTGTTCTACCAGCCGACTATGCTCCTTGGGCTAGCCTTGGGCTAGCCTTGGGCTAGCCGGCAGTTAAGCGGCGATCACCGCTTGACCCATCTTTCAAAATTACGTATTGTGTTTTCTTTCCTTTCAAGATTGTGGTCATGGAGTTAGTAGTCTACCTGTATTGTGTGTTATTCGTATGTTTGTTATACTATAGGGAAACGGGACAGATAAAGGGGAGGTTTGGGTGCCCATAAACCGGTTTAACCCTACCGCTGGCTTTTGCTAGTGCCGATACCAAGTCCGGCTGTCCCGAGTTCCTATTGTTTTCTACGTTTGTCTCTTGTCTTATTCGTGTTTTTCATGTATAGTACCATGACAGATTGTGGCATGTAATTATAATTTTCTATAAATTGGACAAAATAAGAAAGTTAGTATTGCTGTCGTGCATGGAGGACAACAAAATAAAAATAGCCAATAAAACTAAAATCTAAAAAATATATATACAAGAAAGAAAAGGCCCAAATTTGCGGGGTGAAAAAAGAAGAACAGGACATCACCGTGGACCAGAGACACGTCTCACTTCTGTCGTCTCCAACTAAAACCCTGTAATAAGAACATCAAAGACATGGCCTAAATAAAAAAAATGTTTAACGTTAGGTGTATACGTGGAAATTACAAAATCAATAAATAAATAGATACCAAAAAGACAAACAACAGATGATTAGCTAAAATTACAAGAAATTACAAAGTCAATGGATAAACAAATAAATAAATAACAAAAAGACAAACAACAGATGATTAGTTAATACAAAAAACAATATCTAATCTACGGTGTTCTGTTTTACATTTATTCCCCTGGGACGCACTGTACGGAGGCGATGGATGATTCGCTGTTCAAGCATACGTCTATGATCATGACCTCCTTCCACTTTAGTTAGAACAGTGACCTGTAGATCATGCTGGCTGTGTCCAGGAAGACAAAAATGATTGCCGACTGGGCAGTCTAGTTTATTTTTTACAGAACGTAAATGTTCAGCAAAACGATCACAAATCGGCGGCTAGTCTCCCCAACATATAGTTTTGAACACAGCTTGCAGATAATCACGTACACTACATTTTCTGTAATACAGGTAAAACCGTTATAAATTGTAAATACATTATCTGGACCGCGGACTTTGCTAGTTTCCAATATAAAAGGACAGGTAACACATCTAGCTCTCTTGCATCCTCTTGTTCCCCGATAGTCAGCAATGACTCTTCTTGGTTTTAGTGCACTGCTGACTAAATGCTCACGGATAGTTTTACCCCTTCTGTCTGCTGTGAGGGGAGGGGAAGGAAACACTTCAGTCATCAGGGGATCCTTCTGCACTATTTACTTAAATTTATTAAGAAAAATGTTTCTGATGGCGACGTTATGGGGATGGAAATTCAGAACCAAAGAGACCCTGTCACGGTCTCTCTTAGTTTTGGGTACAAGAGCCCGATTTCTGTCTTTGCTGGAAACAGAGTCTAAAGCCCGGCCAATAACGGTTTTGGGGTAGCCACGCTCATGGAAAAATGATGACATGAGGCTACACTGCTGCTTAAAGTCATTGTCATCACTGCATAGACGCCTAAGTCGCAAAAACTGAGATTTAGGTATAGCGTCTTTGCAAGACTTAGGATGACAAGATGTATAGTTCAAGTAGCAGTGTGCATCAGTGGGTTTGTAGAAGATCGAAGTTTCGACTTGGTCTTCGGACACCCTGCAGGTTATGTCCAAAAAAGACAGTTCCGACTCGCTCACCGTGAAAGTGTACTTGATGGCCGGATGGTAAGACGACACAAAGTCAATGAACGATTGGAGATCCCTTTCACTGTCAGTTGACGCCCCAAAAACATCGTCAATGTATCTTTTATACAGGTCAGGGATCGGTCCATTGAACTCTGCGAACATCTTTTCCTCAAGGTATCCAACAAAAATACAAGCGAAACTAGGACCCATTTTGGTTCCCATGGCTACCCCGCCTGTCTGAGCATAGAATTCCCCGTTGAACTGGAAAGTATTTAAGCTGAGAACTAGCTCTGCTAGTCTGAGAATGATACTAGTGTCAAAATAAGGATAAGGCCTCCTATCTAAGAAGTGTTTAATAGGTAGAATTGCTTCATTATTAGGGATGGTATCTATTTATTTATTGATTTGGTAATTTCCACGTATACACCTAACGTTAAACATTTTTTTTTATTTAGGCCATGTCTTTGATGTTCTTATTACAGGGTTTTAGTTGGAAACGACAGAAGTGAAACGTGTCTCTGGTCCACGGTGATGTCCTGTTCTTCTTTTTTCATCCTCGCTAAAGGAGTTAACTCCGCAAATTTGGGCCTTTTCTTTCTTGTATATATATTTTTTAGATTTTAGTTTTATTGGCTATTTTTATTTTGTTGTCCTCCATGCACGACAGCAATACTAACTTTCTTATTTTGTCCAATTTATATGACATTAAGCTGTCTCGCAACATATATTTTCAATTATAATTTTCAGCCATTGTAGGTGTTTCCTGTTATCCATCTTTTTACATAAATTCAATCATTTTCAAATGGATAAAGTTTCAATAACTTGAAACATCAAAGCAAAGTTTCTTTTCTTTGTTTTCTCATTTTTTACAACATATATTATGTTCTGCATGAAATGCATTAAAATGTTTTAATCCCAGTAATTATATTTTATATATAACTGAAATTAATTTATAAGCTGTGCTATGTATAACTGTTCCAACAATGCAAACTCCACAATAAATTCAGTTACAGGTAAACGGTGTCTGATTCCACGAATGTATTTTATAATACAGGTATAAAGAAGTAATTCATGTTTGTGGCCTTGAACCAGACTTGGAAGTACTTGACAATGGTGATGAAACTGAGGTAACATTATGAACAAAAGATGGATTGTTCATGACAACTTTCTTATATGTAGATTACGATTTGTTACTGAAAGAATATAGCAAATGATGTAAAGAAAGGTTATTAATTAAGGACAAATTGGGCTGTGTCTGTTCTGAAATACATAAAATAACTTAACGGCATTAGAATACCGAAGAAACAAAGAAAAAAAATCAGTTTCAAAAAACGATTCAAAGAACCCATATTGTTTCTAATATTAGATAATGCGACTACCTGCTGAGTATCAGGGTACCATGTTCAATATAAAGAGTGCAGGATATAACGCTTTTGAATCGATCAGCATCCAATCGATTGATATAGTACATATTACATGTAAATCCCATTTCCTATCGTTGTTTATGTCTTTTCTCCGTCATTTTATTGGTGTTTTCATATGCAGCTCCCTAGTGGCCTGTGTTTCATGTTATCTTTTGTCTTGAAGCATTTTGTTCATTTCAGCCATTATAACATAATATGTTATAGAATAATTGTAGTATATCGGTAGAAAAAAAAAACAGCGAAGAAAAACCGTAACCATAAAAGTTACGAGTACCTTTACGTTTTCCACTCACAAGTTTCAGAAAATATGAAAAAGTTTGTCAAATATGTATCCACAGATGGCCATTTCGATAACTTATGTTCCCTCTTTGCAAGTAAAAAAGATCGGAAGATCAAACATAAAATATATAAAGAAGCTAATAGAGAACGAACAAACTATCGGTCGAAAAGCTACCGACAATATTATCTAAGAACATAGGTTTGCATGCTCGATATACTCCTTAATTATAAAAAAAAATCTTCCCTTTGATAACTAAATACCAAATGTACTATAAATAGCCATTGCAGATGGCCATTTCAACAACTCAGTGTAAATCAGTCAGTCCATATTAATATCGTAATTTTTCTAATGATCGGTTTTCCTACCAGTATTGAAGTACATACCGACTGGATATGATTAGATTCTAATGCAACTGATAAGAGGTTACCCTTTGAAACACGTACCAAGTTGCATAACAACAATGAATTGCGTTGTATTGAGAAACAAATCTTATTTTTATACTTTACTATAGAAATTATGGTAAAAACAAGAAGTGATATGGATTGAAATCCATATCAACTGGTCGATGCTATTTGTATAACTGTAGTTTTTACAAGTTGGGACAAGTGCTTATAGTTTCTTTAGATTGCCATTTCAGTACCTTTTTTCCAAGATAGGCACAAGTGGGCGACGTAGATTAACATTTTACTATATGGGAAACACTTTGAATTTACTAATTTGTACCAAACTTTTTTTGATACACTTTCAAAAGTCCCATTTTGAAAATCGGCGTCCAGTAGGTCTGCATTTCATTCAATAATACTGAGTGGCCAGCTTTAGTTCGGCTATAGTAGTATCACATAGACATATCTTACACCCTGTCCAAACTTAAGAAAATATTTGCTGTCGATACTCTCTATAGTTGAATTTTGCATGTGTCCGCATTTTGACTCCCTTGTTTAAATGTTCTCTCTCGTCGAAAAATTTACAAAATAATCTAAAATAGACTAAAACTAATTATATACAACAAATATTAATTCATGACGATCAAATAGATAACTTAAGCATATTTGCTTTCACAGAAGTTATTTTTTTCTCGAAAATATTTTCATTAAAAAATTGAAATTTCCCGGTTTCAAACTTGACATTAAGAGACTATATTTAGATCACATAAAAACTAATATATTGCAGGTTATTTTATTTTTCATTTTCATTTCGTTATGGGAAAATTGAAAATTTGAAAGTCCGACTTCCCATTCCGTCCACAGTTCCTTATCTCCCTAAGCTTCCCTACCTGCCCACAATCTCGTTTTGTGGGTCTTTTCCCTTGAGACATAAGATGAATTTTTTAAACAAAATTTATGCGAATACCACACCCTTTTTTTCAGAATGATTCACTTGTTCACCCTTCATTGGTGAAGTACTAGTTCTATAACATAAAGCCTCCCATTTCCTGTCTATTTTTATCATTTCCATCGGCTATTTTCATTTTTGTTTGTTTGTCGAATTCGACAAAAATTATTTTTCCGAGGGTAGCAGGGCCCAGGAAAAATAACATTTTCTTGATTAAATAATGATGAATATTACCTCCAGTTAAAGGCAATTATTGTGTATTATATAAAAATATGGCTATCACTGCGCCCAATTTATTTTACTTTTTAGTTTTTTTTTTATAATAACGGCAAAACGAACTTCTTTACCTTTTCTTATAGTATTGTTTTTACCAAAAGAATTTTTGAAATAGAATATTATGAATTACAAAAATGTTAAACAATTATATCAGTGGTATAAACATTGATTGTATTATAAAAATTTTGAAGCAAAATCACCACTAGAATACATTATGTGACTGCTGTGACTTATGATTTTCTTTTTATCTATTCAATTTCAAATCATGATGTTTAGTCTTACAAATCCTTCATAAGTATCCGCAATGAAGCGGAAATATATATCCTAAATACAATTCAATTATTATATTACCGCTGTTTTGTCCAGATTGGAGAAAGAGGTGTTAATTTGAGTGGCGGTCAGAAACAACGTGTCAGTCTGGCAAGAGCTGTGTACAGTGATAGCGACATCTATCTTTTAGACGACCCATTGTCTGCTGTAGATGTTCATGTTGGACAGCATTTATTTCATAAATGTATCAAAAAATCTCTGGTTGGCAAAACCATCATACTAGCAACACACCAGCTTCAGGTAAACCCTAATACACTAAAATTGCGTCAATTAGAGTTAAGCAGATAGCCATTTCAATGCCTTACGTCTCTTCACTCCACAAAAAATCGTCATTTGAAGGAACAAAACCAAACATTTCAAAGATATGATAGGTAACATAAATATAAAAACACGTAAAAAAACGCTAAACTTAGAAGCTTTTCTTCATGCTAACGACGTATGCTTGCTTTGGAGAAATACTACTTAGTTTAATAAAAATGCTAAACGTACGTATTGTTATTAATATAATAACATAAATTTGTGGACAAGTTCTGGACGACTGGGCTGATAATACCACCGCAATAGCGTTTTTTTTCTTTCATCTATTTTCCCGGATAAAAAAAATCGTGAATATAATTTCCGCGAAAATTTAATACATTCTTACTTTAAATAAAATGTTATTCTCTTGTTAAATCTCTTAATATTCCCTGTTCATTAAATTCTTATTTTACAACCATTTCAGAGGCTTTTAACGAGATAATTTTATTTTCATTGTCATTAATGCGCAATTCCTTAGTTATCTATAGCGCATGGATCATTCATTAATAAGTCTTATTATTTTTCGTATCAACTCGCAAATATACGCATATGTTAATTTATTCCTTGTTTTTCATTTCCGTATGAAACATATATATATATATATATATATATATATATATATAGAACCGTTCGTCATCAGCGGAACTTTCAAAGCAATTATTTTTCGCATACCTTTCCCACTTATATATGCGACATTTTTATCCTATGAAAATAATCCACTATACGGTAGTCCAACGTCGGTGATATGGTAATAGAACAACAAAGATACATAAAAAATACAGTTACTTTTAGTGCAAAATGATTGAATATAATGCTTTTTATTTGGCTAAAGACGGCTGACATTGACTATGAAGTATGTTAATATACATGAAATACTCAAAATCGTAGAGTGCATGCCAAATATAATAACAACAGATTTAATGTTTGTTTGTAGATAAGCATTTTGTCTGTCGTAGAAAATGTTTAAATAAATTTTGTTTTATTTAGTACTTGAAATACTGTGATGAAATAGTTGCAATAGAAGATGGAAAAATTGTAGAACGAGGTTGTCATGATGAACTAATGATGTCAGACGGATACTATAGATCTATGATGGATAAGTTTCACTATAGTACAAATCCTTCTGTAGAGCAAGCGTGTAAGTTCAGTATTATACTAAAACCTTATACATAATTGAAAAGAATTTGGTAATAAATTCAATCTTCTATCCCGCATTGGTACAACAATAATGGTCTAATCGAGAAATACAATTTTCAAATAAATAAATCTGGGGTTCAGATTCAGATTCTATAACTGCTGTTTAAATCGCAATGGTAACTATTTTTGAGATTTGCAAATTGGTTTCCAGTGTAACATACACATGTATGTCATACAATATTTCTGTTAAAATTTGATCAAATTTAAAGTAAATGAAAATTTCCATTCTATTTTTATGAATTTCATGCTGAAACGAAAACTGATTGTATTTGGTAATTCGCAATATGTAAATTTCAGAAAGTTTGGCAAAAAACTTAGGATTATTTTTTCGTGCATAGCTCTGTCCAAATCGATTTTGGCCGTTCATTTAGATCTTATTGTTATTTGTTAATTCAGATTTAACAATAATTTGGGGGGGGTTATTGTCTTCCAAATGTTTTGATTTGATCTGCACTGAACAGACAGAAGTTGTCAAAATGGCCATAAACAGAAACTAAATTCACGGTAACTTCGGTACTTTGTAAGTTTTGAAACAAAAATTCGAATTTTCATATAACTAGTGTTTGTATTGAGGTTTCATGTTACACTTAATGTGTTTTTGCTATTTTCATGACAAGAAGAGTCGTTAAGAAATTTGTATCTCCTTTGTATACTTTTTGCTAGGTATATTGTATGAGATCTTTAATCTTTACACTTCATTCCCTGAAAAAAATTATAAAAAAGCACTTGGGAGGAGAGGAGCATAGTAATAAAAATGAAATATATAACAATATTAAAATGGGACGATTTTTTGTGCATGAGGAAGTAATTTGAAAACTAACAATTCCTGGTTAGACAAATTTAAGTAGCATCTACATCCAATAAACCGTTGCAAGATCGATATCTCAGTGGCCTATATATTGGCAGCAACAAAAAAATATGATGAAAAAATTATACATATCCAATAAAACACTTTGGAAATTCAAACATTTTTACATATTCTCTCTATGCGTTTATACATTTCTGCAAAGTTTTATTGGATTTTAAGATTAAACATTTTCCTATTTGTGTCAATAGGTCCCATTTTAGAAATTCCTATACAAAAATCAATAGATGTCTTTGCAACTTTTGAACTATATCAATATAAAAGCCATATAAAGTTACATAACGCTGCAATCCTTTTACCGACACAATGTTCCAACAACATAAATGTATTTACAACCTGTAAACCTGAATGTTCAGAATAATATGGATTTTAAATTACAAATATATGAGACCAATGAAGATGTAGATATGCATATACACATATACTCCTTATCCTTTCATTTTTATACAATCATTCGGTTGTCTCTATAACTTATATATAAATAGACACACCATACAACCCATAGCAACATTGACTGCCATGTTAAACATACAGTTAATCTCTACTGTTTACAGTACCAATTCTCTCTCAGTCAGAGAGCAGGAAATCAGCTGAGATGGAACCAAATGGGATAAGTCCTCACGAAGAGAAAAAGAAGCAACTGTTTTCAGATGATAAACAAACAGACGATGAACGAAAAGAAAAAGGTACTGATTTTATTTGAACACTTACAATATTAAAATTAAAACTAGAGGCTTAGAGACTGAGCCTGTGTCGCTCACCTGACAAAATGCGTCTATGCCATATATGACTAAAAATGATGTTTTCTTACCAATGGGGTCAAATGTTTAGCTATGTTCTTCATAAGCACCTATGTTTTTTGTTTGATCCTATTGAAATGAATAATTTTTGCAAAGGACCCATACATTAAGTTACATTTGCTTGATTAGTTTCAGAGAAGATGATTATAAATGGTTTTCTCATTCCTGGCTCCAATGTTGAACTATGTTCTGCACTGGAGGCCAAGTGTTTTTGTCAGATCGAAATGGGATGAGCAATTTTTGTAAAGTACCTTCCATACATCCTTACTGTTAAGATTGGTTGAATTTGCTTCAGTGGTATCAGATGAGAAAATAAAAATGTGATTTTCCACAAGGGTCCAATGTTAACCTATGTTCAGTGATGGCAGCCATGTTTTTTACGGCAGTCTATATAAAGGACCTTCCATACATCATTCATGTAAAGTTTTGTACAATTTGCTTCAGTAGCTTCAGAGGGGATAGCAAATATATGCTTTTCCCATAGGGTCCCATGTTTTTTAAACTATGTTCTGCATTGACGGCCATGTTTTTAGCAGATGAGAAAAATTTCGGCAATCTACATAAAGGACCTTACATACGTCATTCCTGTAATGTTTGGTTCAGTTTGCTTCAGTAGCTTCAAAGGATTTGGCAAATATATGTTTTTCCCATAGTCCAAAGTTAAACTGTGTTCTGCACATACAGCCATGTTTCAGCCGATCAAAAAAGGATTTCAGTAAATCTAAGTAAAGACCTTCCATTCATGATTCCGTTAATTTTTGAATCAATTTGTTTCAGTAGTCTCAGAGAAGTTAGTCAATATATGCTTTCCCATAGGGTGCCATGTTAAACTATGTTCTGTAGTGGCGGCTATGTTTTAAGCGGCTCGGAAAAAATTTTGGCAATCCTGATAAAGGACCTTCCATACATCATTCCTGTAAAGTTCGGTTCAATTTGCTTCAGTAGCTTCAGAGGAGATAGCAAATTATATGCTTTTCCCATAGGGTCCGATGTTGAACTATGTTCTGCGCTGGCAGCCATGCTTTTTTAGCGGATCGGAAAAATTTCGGTAATCTTAAATAGGACATTTTATACATCATTACTGTAAAGTTTGATTCAGTTTGCTTTGGTAGCTTCAGAGAAGATAGCAAATATGTGCTTTTCCCATTGGGTGCAATGTTTAACTATGTTTTGCGCTGGCGGCTATATTTTTTAGCGGATCGGAAAAATTTCGGTAATCTAAGTAAAAGACATTCCATAAATCATTCCTGTAAAGTTTAATTCAATTCGCTTTAGTAGCTTCAGAGAAGATAGCAAATATATGCTTTTCCCATAGGGTGCCATGTTAAACTATGTTCTGTGCTGGCGGCCATGTCTTTTAGCGGATCGGAAAAAAAATTAGCAAACTAAGTAAAGGACCTTCCATACATCATTCCTGTAAAGTTTGGTTCATTTTTGTTCAATAGCTTCAGAGGAGATAGCAAATATCTCCATAGAGTCCAATGTTAAACTATGATCTGCGCTGGCGGTAGAAGATGAGTTTCATTTTACCATTAAATGTCCATCTTTATCAAAATCAAGGGAAGAACTGTTTAACAAATTAACTGATGTCATTCCTGCTTTTGCTAGTATGGATCCATATGAAAAATTTAACTTTATTTTTACAGTATCCGATCTCGATTTGTGTAAAATA
The DNA here is from genome assembly GCA_002080025.1 of Modiolus philippinarum. Classification (NCBI taxonomy): domain Eukaryota; kingdom Metazoa; phylum Mollusca; class Bivalvia; order Mytilida; family Modiolidae; genus Modiolus; species Modiolus philippinarum. Next base: position 272,024 of record MJUU01004437.1, on the reverse strand, counting down.
TGTATAACTGGTGTTTATAACATGTATAAATTGAACATGGAGCTGAAGGGCTATAATATTTGATAGATATATTTTTTTATTATATTTTACATATAGAATTATTAATGATCTAGTTATTGTTTATACTGCAGTTAAGGACAATGTTGTAGAATATACTAGTATGTGTTTTTATGATTGTTTGTGTTATTTTTGTTCCTTTGTGTTGTCATGTCATTTGTGCCTGGTTATAATCCTTGCAATTTGGATTCATGCCAATAAAGTATTTGATTTGATTTGATTAAGCTAAATATATGCTTTTTGCCATAGGGTCCCTTGTCAAACTATGTTCAGCCCTGGCGGCCATGTTTTTTGGCGGATCGGAAAAATTTCGGCAATCTTTATGGAGGACCTTCCATACATCATTCCTGTAAAGTTTGGTAAAAATTGGTTCGGTGGTTTCAGAGGAGATAGTCAAAATGTCAAAAGTTTACGGACGACGACAGACGACGGACGACGGACGTCAATTGATGGCGAAAGCTCACATGGCCTGTGGCCAGGTCAGCTAACAAAAGGGTATCTGCCGCGTGCATAGCTCTGTCCGTAGGTAATAGACAATAAAGCGAGTAAATGCACATTAGACAAAGTCCTTACAAATACATGGCAAACAAAGCAATGGAACAACGCTTCTACTGTCGTTCGTCATCATCATCTACCTCTGGTTTCCATATAGATTCTATTTATATTTTTTTTTCTCTTTCTACTTTTATACATCTTTTGGTTATTGGTCTTCTAATTGAATGTTTTACTTTTATCTGCACTAAAGAGACAGGGATTCTCTTAATGGCAGAAACTGAATATACATTAATTTCTATATTTTCTTATTTCTCGTTCAAAAAAGAGATCTGAATAAAATAAATGGGTGACATAATAGTAAGATAAAAGATGGCGATCGATTATTTTTAAAGTTTTTTTTTTATATAAATTTCTTACAAAAATAAATGACTATGATCAGTTTTTAACCTTTAAAATTTACTTATGAGATGCCTTACAACTAATTTTGCATATTATACTAAACTGTAGCAAGAACACCTGGTTTTTGCTACTGCGAATGAATTTGGCAGTGTTTTTATGCCCCCAGATCGAGGATCGGGGGCATATTGTTTTTGTCCTGTCTCTGTGTCTGTTTGTCTGTGTGTCTGTCTGTGCGTCCGAAACTTTAACCATGGCTATAACTTTTGAACTATGTAAGATAGACTTTTCATACTTTGCAAGTGTATAGGTCTAGTCAAGAGGAATATAAATATGCAATAAAAAGGTCAATTCAAAGGTCAAGGTCACAGAGGTCAAAAGGGGTGAAATTGGCTGTAACACATATTTGACCATAGAATCCTTATTATTTATCCTATTGAGATGCGGTTTGTTAAATGTTATTGCTTATAAAAATGCGCAACTACAGTACGAACTGATTTGAGGTAGCATTTACCGTTTTTGAGAAACAAGAGGCCCAAAGGGGGACAGATGGAAAAAAAATAATTTTTAATTTTTTTCGGATTTTTATGCAGTATTTTTCTGTATGTTTCTTATAGCATTCTAAAACAGATACATCTAACAAATAAAACCTTTTCCGTAAACAAGAGGCCCAAAGGGGCTTCATCTGTTTCAGAAAAAAGGGGTTGAATTTGGTGTTTTTATGGTAATAACAACTTTTGAACTATGTAAGGTAGACTTTTAATACTTTGCAAGTGTATAGGTCTTGTCAAGAGGTACACAAACGTGCAAAAATAGGTCAAAGGTCAATGTCACAGAGGTCAAAAAGGGGTTAAATTTGGTATTTTCATATATTTTACTGTGGGATCTAGGGGCATATGTAGTGTTTCACAAACACATCTTGTTTAACGTTTTACTTTTTGACAAGTTCCAATATTTAATGATTTAAAATTGTAATTCTAATAATCCTTTATTGGATGCAAAATACATACTATAGCAACTTGTGTATTTTATTTTGAAGGTAAATTGATAGAACAAGAAGATATGACAATTGGCAGAGTGAGATCTGGAACATATAAATCATACATTAGTGCTGCTGGGGGTTTAACAATCTGTATCCTGGTTTTGATGTCGTATATTGTTACTATCGGATCTGTTGTATTTAGTGATTGGTGGCTTGGAATATGGATCAATACATTTGAGCAAGTAAGACTGTTTTCATTACAAACTACATGTATTCGCAAGGGGGATGGGGGGGGACTTTTCTTGACTGAGAATATACAGAAAATTATCCCAACATGAAAGTTTCACGTTTACAGTACCTTTTGTAGATTTCAAAAGTGTTGATAAAGCAAAATTTATAAAGTTGATTTTTTAATCAAAACGTATAAAATAACGAAACACCGAAGTTACTGTAAATGTAGTCGCTTCATATGGCCATATCGACAACTTATAGTTTTAATTTGTCTCTTCAGTACAGATCAAATCAAAATATCTGAAGGACCATTAGTCAAACTTTGAAAAATTTGATACAGCATAAACAGCAAAAAAAATCTTAATGGTAAGCCAAAATCAGCAAATGACAGACCTAGCTATGAGGGAGATAACCTTAAGTTTTAAACATTTTTTCTAAATTTACACATAGATTGTCGAAATGGCCATATACATAAACTAAATTTACATTAACTTCGGTATTTTGTTCTTTGTTACCACTGGGTCGATGCCACTGCTCTATCTGATTTTGGCTTTCAATTTAGATGATATTTGGTGATTAGTTCTTTTTTTATTTTAAACATCTTTGACTTTATGGTCTACCATATGTTTAGATTTGGTCTTCCCAGAAGAGAAATAAGTTGTTGAAATAGCTATATGCAGAAACTAAATTACAGTAACTTCAGTATTTTGTTTTTTATGACATTGTATTGTCGTTGTTTAACTTCCGTCCATTTATGATTTCTATCAATTCCAGAATAGTTTTGTTGTTATTATTCCGACTGCAGCTTGTACTAGTACATGCATTAATCAATTACAAAGTTTTATCGGTAATTTCGATTTAATGACGATGAAAGGAATCCATGAATTGTAATAAAAAATCTTATACATTTGTTACGATATTTAAAGGCATCCTTGAATATAACGGACAATGTTGTAACCAATGAATCTGTACAAGAGATAACTACAGACAATCTATCGTACAGTGCAGATACTTCTTTGAAACAAGAGCCTTCTGATGATAACACTGGCATTGATTTTTACCTGCTTGTATACGTTTCATCTATTGGTGCTGTTGTCTTCCTCACCCTATTTAGAGGGTTTGCAGGTGCTAAGGTAGGTATAAATTATAACGAGTTATTTCTAATCAAAAACACACATTATTTAATTACATGAAATTTATTTTATTTCAATATAGTTTCTTAATGATCACATTAACTCATATTGTAATTTTGACTGAAGCTTAAAAGAGGAAAGAAAAGAACGAATATGGTAATGAAAACAGCATAAATTGTCGCTAATGTTTGCTAATTTTACTAATATAATAATCGGTTCTAAGGTATTTGTTTAACCTCTCTCATTTATTTCCTGATTTAATTCAAGGGTAATCAATACATACAGAGTAATTTTAAATGTAGATTGCAGATTGCCATTTTTACAACTTTTGTATCTTGAGTGCAGGTCAAATCAGAATTTTTGGAATTAAAAACTTAAATGTGTGAAGTCTAAAAAAGAACAAACATTATGTAAATGAAAGCCAAATTAGCGAGGGAGAGAGCCTTTCGGGGAGATAAAAGATGCCAAATTGCGTACATCTTAATAAAGTTAACGATTTATGAGAAGACAAATGGCATTAAGCTGGTTGCTTTGGGTTTTTACTCACACGATGACATTTCCATGACAATGAGCTGTAAATAAAGTTCTTTTTTGATTGTTGATAACTTTTTCATGAAATGCGTCTTTCTAGCTAAATGTTGTTTTTTTTATTCAGAACCTTCAGTTGTGATTATATCGACCATTCTTTATTGAGTTGAATGCAACTTATCTGGATAACGGACAACATGATCGTCACTTGTGCTTATACTAAAATACCAATTACAATAATTTTGGGTATTAATTATGATAAAAAATTTTAGTATACAGTATGCTCATTCCAATAAACAGTTTCTCATTTACTAGTTTGAGCAAAAATAATAAGAGAATAAAAATTGATTCTTAATAAATGGCCAATAATAACAGAGCCGAGCCATGAAACCAAAGTCCTACCTATGCAGCAGGGAGATAAATATATACAGAAGATATTGCTTACTGTATCATACGGTCTGTTATTTAACTACAATAATCGGTTAACACTACATTTCTATTTATTTAATTATAGGCAACAATACAAGCTTCAGTTAGACTTCATAACCGTGCTTTGAAAAATGTGATGAGTGCCCCCATGAAATTTTTCGATTCAAACCCGACAGGACGAATACTTAATAGATTTTCCAAAGATATGGATGAAGGTAACAAATCCCGAACCATAATTTTGTTCTTCAGTTTTCTGTCAGATATTTTTAAATGTTTTTACCTTAATAATGTCTCTATATACTGCTGTTGATATTGATTGAGTAGCTGTATCCTGTTATGCATACATGTATATGGCTGTCATGTGCAAAACTATCTGTCAAATTAAAAAAAAAAGTAGTCAGGAACGTATCAAATAAAAATTGAAAGTATAGCGAGTAAATGCACAGGAGACAAAGTTTCTACAAAAAGATGGTAAAAAAGCAATGTCTCAAAGCTTTCTTTGTTGTTCTTCACCTTGAAGTCAGCATATGAGGCCTTCATGAGCTTTGTTCCCGCCTCATAGTAAGTTCAAGACGGCCTCTTGCACCAGTTTGAGCGATTTTCAAAGCTAAATATCGAGCAACGCTACATTCATCTTACATTTTTACCACATGGATACAAGATCATCAAGAAACATAAAAATAACATGCAGCTAATACAGGATAAATAGCCTAATTTGCCCAACAAATTTAAGGACATGGGGAAATAATACATATCTTTGTTAAGTAGTATTCCAGCTAAGAGACGGGTAGTGGGTGGCACTTAAAGAATTTGATTCCATATTTTTTGGCTTAGGTGCATTCATTTGGTCCTTAAAGGACATCCACAAAAGTTTTTACATTCAAAAATGTGTTAGGTCACGAGATAATTTTTGACTTGTTATATAAAGAAAAAACAGCTGCAAAATTTTCATCTACTTTTCATTGTACAATGTAGCTAAATTTTGAAAGCTGATAACTCAAAATGGCAAAGAACTTTTATCTACCAAAATGAGCTTTTCTTGGTTAGTTCTATTGAAATCAAACATCAAAAGTTTGTGTTTTTTTCCTCAATATGCCACCGCACCAATGCCTGTTTTTTTTCGACGGACTGGCACTTATAACTTCTACTCAAGCCAATTATCCAAGAAATTTAATACAATATGACGTGCTTAAATCGCTTTGTGTCCATGCCCGTGGTAAAATTGTGGTAAATTCATGACTGCTCCAATATCACCAAAACGTAAATGTGAAGTAAGACATAAGTATCATACTAATCTTTTTTACTTATAATTATACTTATAACTGACTGTTGTCATGTCTATATAAAATAAATATCAAATTCTGTGTTTTTAAATGAATTTTGTATATTTCTCGTTATATGTTCAATTTGCGGAACAGTCGTTATTTCTTTTTACCTAGGAACGCTTCCCTTCAAAATTTTACTTTTACTTTTTTGTCCTATTAGAATCGTCGCTCAATGTAAATATTTGGCCTAAAGAGTCAACCCATGGTAAAATAAGTATATATTCTAGCTCCCATGAGTTTTTTTCCTAATTATAAAATTGAATGTAGGCTTTAACCGACAGATTGAGCATCTTCTGCAAATACGTGATGCTTGTCTAAATGTATGTGTGCCGATTCATAAAACCTGTTTTTAAATCTTGTATATATGCCTTCAATTCAATGCAGTGTCTGATGATCAGGTGTGTTGACACTCCTTCCACATTTGATTATTTATTTAGACATCTTAAAAAATGAATCTTTTAGTTTTGTATTTTGCTGTTTTCAAATGTCAGTTTTTCCGGTCTTTTTTTCGTAATCTGATGTGATTCTTTTTTTCATATATTATATTTATATCGTCATTTACATTTAATGGTTTCATTTCTTTTAACAGCTGATGTATTTTTGCCATCGCTTATTGATGCTTTTTTACAAATACTCTGTGCAGTAGTGTTGTCATTATTATCAACTGCCATTGTGTTACCATGGATATTAGTAGCTATGATACCAGTAGCAATACTTTATTACTTCCTCAAAAAGATAGGTACCACATCGATCAGACAGATTAAACGTCTTGCAAGTGTTTCAAGATCGCCTATGGTGTCTCATGTTAATACAACGGCCCAGGGTTTGTTTACTATAGTATCATTCCAACAACAAAAGAACTTCATGGAAAGGTAAGTAGTAATCTAGGTATGTTGAAAGCATCACTGAGGTCAAAGATAAAAAACAAAGTTCGCTCAAAGTTCCAATTTGAGGTGGAAGATAAAGGATACCACTTTGACTACTAGATTCTTGGGCTTCACAATAATCCCTACATACATCGTTTTATTTTGGCCTCCAGTAAATGTTTACAACTATTTTTTATAAAGGAGTTTTAATTAGAAATTGTGAAACAAAATATATGAAAACTCTTGTGATAATTATTACTTTTGGAGTGTAAAAAATCCCTTGAAGTTGTAAATAAATTACAATCTATAAAATGACCAGATTCATCTTTTGACAGTTATGATTTTTCTATACTTTACATAACCCTTCTGTATGAATTGGGACAACTTTTTACATGATCTTTTAAATTTTCTTGTCTTCAGTCAGTTTGCTGTAATAAAAAGTAAGGATTTTTCTCCAATATTACTTACTACAGCCATTGCTCCTTGACATGTGATGATATGATTTAGACACTGAATCTCTTCCTAGACAACATTTATGTTCGTTTCATTTTTGTTGTTTATAAACAGGTCATTGCAATCCCCACGGGTACTTACTGTGCACCTCCGATTGAAGATCTTTTTTCTTCTGTTGCGCACATGAAATTATGAAGAAAAACTACAAAATCGACCTAAACCAAACAGTGAAAAACTTATTTCAGTTTTCAATGAAAACAGCAGGAACATTGACGATATATATCCTTACTATTGGCTATCTATGTCGAAATCATTTACCCACATAACTGATACTTGATAAGGCAAACAATGATTCTAAATACAGCCGTTTTTTTCATCATTGACTCTGGTAAAATAAAACTGAAATTTATGTTATAAGGGAGAATTTTGATTTCACTCTTACTAATTTCCCTTTTCTTGGCGCTGACGTTCTTCTCGCTCCATCCTACTGAGTGTACCGAGTGTATATCCTAGTACGATACGCTTTGTTCTACCCCTGACGATTTCAATCAGTATAACCTTACTCTCACATCTAAACTTTTCAAATAAGGTTATAGATATCATAAATTATTAAATACTTTAAGAGTTTTAAAGAATATATGAAAATTTGATATCTTAATGTGACATTACTCAGGGCATTTCTCAATCTACATTTTATGGAAAGGTTGTAAAAAAATGCCAGAAGCTGATTAAAAAATCCAGAAAAACTGAGACGTAATATTCTTTACGTAATCGTTGATATCGATGGGACATTCTAAACGAATCTGTTAAATTGACTTTGTATTCCAATGACCTGACCTATTTTACACATATACTGGCCTCTCATTTCACTGATACTGACGATGTCTACTGAAATACATGATTACTCTTTACCAAATCCTTCGGGAAGTTTTGAGTTTGATTTTCTTCCTTAGTGCGATAGTGTTTTACCAGCAGACTAGGTTCCTTGGGCTAGCTGGTAGTTTAGCCGCAAGCACTTTTTGACCCATGTTTCTAAATTACGTTTTGTCACATTCCTCTCTTTTTCAAAATAGCTTGGTTATAAAGTTAGTAGTCTACCTGTATCTGGTTTTATTCGTACAATGTATGTTTATTATAGCATTGGGATAGATAAAGGGGAGCTTTGGATACACATAAACCAGTTTAACCCTACCGCTGTTTTTCGCTAGTGCCGGTACCAAGTCCGGCTATTCCAAGTTCCTGTCGTTATTTATGTTTGTTTCTAGTCTATTTTGTGTTTTTGTAGTGCAGTTCCCCTTTAGGTTGTGACTTTTGATTTTTTTGATTTTCGGTCAATGTAGGCGTTTGTTGTTATCTTGACTTTATAATTAATCACTCAAGCTTACCGGTGCACCTGATCTCACCAATGTTTTTATTGGGTCTGTGCTGTTCATTTTTGTAAGTGTATCTTCATTTTTCTTTTCTGTGCCGTGCTCACGTTGTCTTTGTTTCTTGTTTTTCTGATGTTGCCATTGTCCTTTGATTGTTCTTTTTTGACTTACGGTTCTTTTCTCACTTACTTCACAACGACGAAAGGAATGGATGCTTTTGTTGTTCAATATTACGAGAAGGAGTATGATTACGTTGTAGGCCTTCATTAAATCATGCCGATTCTCCAAGAAAAGGTTTTTTGTACCCCAAAGTATATTTATGAGAAACCTCGGTCAGTTATCTCCCTTTACCAAGTTAGTTATATATAGTCAAAGTGGAGGTAACTTTATTTCAATATCAAAAGAGGCTTTTGATATGCTAATTGAAATTATCTCCACTTTGAACCTTACGAAACTAACTTGGTACAGGGAGATAACTGACCAAGGTTTCTCGTCGCAGATAAGTTTTTTTTATTGTTTTTCCGTTGTAATGTATTGTTTTGTTTTGTTTTTTCAGTAATTTTTGTGTTTTTGTTTTTTTTGTTTTTGTTTTTTGTTTTTTTGTTTTTTTTTGTTGGTTATTTTAGTTTTTTTTACAGACGTTTTATTTTGCATTCCAAATATAATAAGTGTCTGTCCTTTCTATAATCACTTACTTCTCGGACGTATTGATACCAGTTAAGTGTCATTTAAGGTAGTATGGGAGTTTAAAATTGCGCATCATTCTTGCGCATGTGACTTTAAATGGAATTCAATATGGGAACGTTGCCGGAAACATTTCCAATGTCTTTTAATAGTTAAATTTGATGAAATATGCCACTTTTATTACGTAACCACGCAGAATATTGAACCTTTCAGCTAACTCCCGTTTCATTAAGGGGAGATAATTTGTATAGAAATAATAGGAAAAATGAGTTTTTT
>MJUU01004437.1:248520-262719 GCA_002080025.1 Modiolus philippinarum | reverse complement strand
AAATAATTTAAAATTTTGTTAAAATTCGTTAATTTTCCCTATTATTTCAACCAAAATAGCAGATTTTTAAATTTCACATTTCATTCTTATATGGCTGGTGACCCCTTTTTTTATTTTATATTTTGTATTTTCTAATAACAAAGGGTAAATCATGAAAAAATCAGAAAATTCTATCTGACAGAATTTTAGACCCCCGTACCACCTTAATACTGCGTTGGATACTTTTAATCTCCAGCGGTTCATCAACAATTCAATAAATTCTCCACAGGGACAATAGCAAAATATCATCTTCACACTTTCATTTGGAAAATTAAATTTGTAGCCAGTTTTTAATCAAATATGCTTGCTATTAAATTACAGGAATTATCGTTTGATCCAAAGTTAGATAGAACATTTGCCAAAAATGAGATGATATATAATTATGAACGTTCTGCTGAGTACTTATTATGCATTTTACAACAAATGGAGTATTTTAAAATATATATATATATAAAAATAAAAGACTATTATATACAGAATTTCACAGTTGTTGTTCCTTTCGTGTCATTTGATTTCTAGTCAGCACTGAAAACATCTTAAATGCAGGCATTACCACTGAAAATTCAATATACATTGTATATTAAAATTGAAGCAGAACACCATTCTAAAACTGTTTCTTTCTTAGGAGCATTTAAACATATAGTATCATTAACAAAATTTGTCGTGATGTATGAGGATTTTAGTTAATGCAGTTAATGAGGATTTTAGTTAATGCAGTTAAAAATTTGACCGACCATATATTTCTATTTCAAAGCTCAATGAAGTTCATAGATGTTGTGACAACAGTGACCTTTATTTTTGAATGTAGTATGCGATGGCTGGCTATTCGACTTGATGTGGCATCTGCAATGATAACGACGGCAACGGCTTTAACAATTGTTTTGTTAAAAGGATCTGTTGCTCCTGCAATGGCTGGACTTTCCATTACTATGTGCATAAAGGTAATCATGCCTGTTATGGAATTAAAGTTGGAAGGACACTGTTGTTTATTTGATTAAATATGCAAATATTGTATTATAAATATGGAATATCATAAAAAAAACCTCAAAACTAAACTAACATGATAAAACTGAAACAACGACAGTAGAATACCGAAGGAACAAAGGAGTAGTATTTACAAACTTCGAATTCCAAAGACATGACAAAAACGAGAACACAGAAAACAATGACTTAAGACAGATACAAAGCACAAAAATAAAAAAACACAACATTCAAAATCAAGGCACTCACAGTGTGAACTCTCATGAAACTTAGAGTGAATTGATGAGGTAGGACAAAACATGAGTTAAACTGAAGGCCGGCTATTGAGTTGTTGACAAGTCGATTTTTGTTTAAAAAAACACTTAAAACTATGGCAAATCATCCATCTACATTTAGCTAAAAGATTAGAAATTTTAGTGGAAAAACCTTCTCTATCGCAATGCTACAATCGACTTTGTATTATAACTGGAATCAAAATATGGTCAAAATATACTAATTACAAAAAAGGTTAACAGGAAACATCATTTGCAAAAATTTTGCATTTGATAACGAGTTGATTTGATTTTATTATTTTTCTTTCTTTGAAAAATATTACGTGATACTACATACTTTACGCTAATGAGCAGATACATGTAAATAAGTAAATCAAATGCTGATTACATTGCTAAATACTTATGCAAGACACAATACCCTGAGTAATGATAACCTTTTTTCACAACATCCCAAGGTATGGGAAAACAAGAGTAGAAGAGCTATAAATCTCATACGCATTACGAAATCGTTGAACAAGCATTGTACTTTGCAGTTATATATCTGAATCGATTTTTTTGTGGGGTTACGGGAAAGTGCTTACTTTGGTGGGTATCCAGTTTTCGGTTTATTCGAATGTGCTATTATTAGATAAAATTATATACATAAATTCAATGTTAAAATCAAGTACTTTTATAGGAAATCGCAAAATTGTGAGTCCCGAGAATGATTACTTATACAGGTAAATTGTCGTAGCTAATTAACAACTTTTTCTTGTGCTTCGAACTAATTATTTGGACAGAGTGTTACAATTTATTGCATTTATTTTCTATAAAGTAATAATAAAGCTCGGTCAAGTTGATAAAAACCACCTAAAAGAACATTTTAGCTTTTGAAATCGTAGATTATTTTTTTATTTTTATTTATTGTTTTGACAATTAGCTTACTTTATTTTTTAAAATATTATGTCGAACCTTAACGCTAAAATGATTAACTTGTAGTGATAAGAAATTTTTCACTGGTAATAGTGTACATTTTAGTTCATATTTTCAGGTTATTGCTCTGATGCAGCTGTTAGTTCGTCTTTTAAATGAGATGGAAGCTAGATTTACATCCATTGAACGATTACACCATTATGAAAGCGTATGTTTCAATGTTAGACAATTTAATCTTCATTTCTTTGAAGTATAAAGTGGCTGAAAAATATTCAAATATCTGTGCTCAAATCAAAACACAACAAAGACCGGTACAGTACTAAAGCGAGAATCAATTGACTACAGAAAGGACGTATTAATGTAAATTAAGAAAAAATATGTGTGTTAGTAATATGCATAGCAGGAGAATATTACATAATCTGAATATTGATCAAGGATACATAACAATTTGCAATTCAGGCTCGAAAAATATATATACATGCAAAATTGTTTAAATCAGTAACTGTAATCGACATTCATTTTCCAATGGTAAGAATACAAAAAGGAGAGCATAGTTAAACCTCGTCATAATAGCCATCGAATCATTTTCAGTCTTACTAATGTTTTTGAGAGTTAATTTGTTACATTTTACCTTTACTTTCAGGTATTGCTCCTTGAATGCGATGTCATGTCTTAACTTTTGAACGTCAAAAAAAGGTCGAACAAATTTTAGACCTAGACAAAGATTTTACTCTAAATTAAAGAAATTAAAGAACCCGTGTCAAAAATGTCAAATTACTTAAACGCTGATCAAAAAACATTACATAATGAAAGAAAACTGGTCAAAACCGGACTTTTTATCTGTAGTGTGACTGATGCAACGCGTGAGCAGACCATGCTTACGCTTCCTGCTCCTGATGATACCAAGAGTGTTTGTGGTGGTTCACATTGTTTAAGCTTTACTTCATAGCGTTCCTGTTCGTTTTGTTTATTTGTTTTATCTTTATTATGCTTTCCTTATTCGTGTTGAATATGAATTGCTGTGTTTTTTTGGATTTTCGACTTCGGTTTTCCATTTTCCTGGGTCTTGGTTCGATCTTTGTTTGCCGATGTATATAAACATATACTAAGCACTGGGTATACTGTGGGTGCGTAATGCTTTCTTTACATAGATTTTTCTAACGTAAGTAAATTAGGTTAGTTGCTTTATCATTTAATGAAAAAAAAAACTTTTAAAATAACGACAGCATAGCAATAAGAACCTATATAGTAATTGACTTACAAAGCGACAACTATTTAGTTATGTCACCCTTGCAGTCTTGCAAACGTATAACATTGCATGTGATAAAATCATGTTTTTTTTGTGTTTGTTTTTTTTTCAGAAATTGGACAAGGAGTTAGATATATATAATTCAACACCAAGTGATAACTGGCCAAACGAAGGAAAAATTATATTTGAAAAGGCTGAAATGAAATATCGGGAAAATATGAGACCTGTATTAAAGAATGTAACGTTTCATATTCAACCGCAAATGAAAATAGGAATAGTAGGAAGGACTGGTGCAGGTAACTTTATATAGTCAGACAAGCTTATAAATTCGATAAACAGCGCCATGAAAAAATGACATATGATATAAAGAAACAACTAATGAATCTAAACTCATCTGATTATATCTATAGTGCAGTTCAACAAACTGAAAATGTAAAAAAAAATCAAATAATGAGAAAAAATTTAGTGTTTTCTTTTCGTTCTCACAGTGTTAGGTTATTTGGCTTTATGTCATGTTACAGTTTCAAATCATTTGGAAGCTTGTAGATCCTAAATGAATATACGGGACTGTATTAACTAATATATTTGTATAAATTCAACTGCTTTGGCTCGAATTAATGCTGTATGATCTTTTCATTTTGCCTTAAATTTTAGGCATTTGGCATCTCAGTTATGATCAAAATACCTTTGTTATTATTATTATAATCAAAAAGTTAATTTAAAAACTTGATTATATAAAATTATTCCTAACAGTTCAAATTGCAGATAAAATCAAAAATTTGGAAGAACCACTTAAATATTTGAAAGAGCCGATCGGAATCAATTTGCTTAAAAATCCTGAAAGTAAATACAGTTTCTGCTTTGGAAAGAACTTTGCCTAAGGGAAATACGTCTTAGTTCTGATATCCGATCATAAACTGAAGTATTAATCGACTTAGCTGGTGTTACCCCTTGGACTAAAAGTTAACAAGCAGTGATATGCACCTAGTGATAATAAAACAATTGAACACACCAAAATTGCAATAACTTTTAGTTCTGCACATATTCAAGATAGATAGCTTGGTAAAAACATATGTAAAGTTTAAAAAATAATTCTTTCGTTTATACAGAAGCTTCACTTTGTCCCCGAGGATAATGACCAACCATGAGCCAGTACTTCGGTGCTGGCCCGAAAACTGGTTTTATTTTAAAACTTCCAATATCTTAATTTAAGGAAATTTTGTTAAAACCTTACGAGTATATCTCCCTCATGCATGGCTCTGTCCTTAGATGATTTTTGTTTTGATTTGAACTGCAATGAAGAGACATATCTGTCGACATGCGCATATATAGAAATTAAATTCATAGTAACTTCGGAATTTTGGTATACGTTATTGTATATATAAATACTTTTTTGTAATTCTTTATTTTTTGAATATCACCTATATGTACAAAATTATGTAGATTGGTACATTAATATATAATTACATGTTATAATTATAAGTCTCTTATTGAATCATATAATTTAGAAGAAGAAGAAAATAAACAAAATGCACATTCCACACCTACAAAACAGCATGATTAACCTATGATGCATCAGAATATTTTTTATAAATTATATACTACCAACTAGCCACAAAAAATAAATAAATAAATAAAAAAATAAATAAGATTAAATAGAATAAGATAAAAAATGAAATAATAAATAAAAAAAAATCCACATCATAGTTTATTGGATTATGCCATGAAAAAAATGCTATGATATTTATGAAACATGCATAGGAAAATCAACAATATTAGAATCCTGGAAATAATACAATTTACTGTAATAGAATGGTCTAATCAATGAAAACATGAACTATATAAAAATATTGTAAATTAAAGAACCATGACTCATTATTTCATGAAAAATGTATTACTATATTAATACTAAAGGGTATATTTTCGCAAAGTACATAAGATGAGTATGACAAGAAAACTAACAATGAAAATAAATGACAGAAACGGACTAAATAATGAGTCATGGTTCTTTACCTGCAATGAATTCAATGGGAACTAATCAATATATGAGTAATAACATGAAACTACTCTGTACATTTTAAACTTTTTTAATAATAAAACATTTTTACAATAGAATGTGAACACTCCTAGTTTCTTTCCTTTTCCTTTGTAGTGAATTTACCTAAAAAAATCTCAACATTTAATTACATATAGAGTTACTCCTCTTGTATTAAATTTTTCAAAATGTCGCATTTCCTTTTAATTTTTTTCTGCAAATGCAGGGGATTTGCACAAAGTAAGAGACAGTTTTTCTATACTATAGATTTTTTGCAAATATTTTCTTGCTGCTATAAAAGAAGGTTTCATACCAGTCATTTTACAAATACAGTGGGGTGCAGACATAACCTTTCATAAACTTAACTTGAAGCAGTAATAAAAGCTGCTCTAAGTTAACTTAGAAAAGGTATCAAGTATGCTCTATAACAGCTCTCAGTCTGCTGAAGAATCCTGACCGCTCTGACTAGTCATGGTCATCGCTAGAATCCTGACCGTTCTGGTCAGAGCTGTGACTGCTCTATATAAGTCTGTTCAGGCCATGACTGCTCTCAGCTGACCTGTGTCTAGCTATGACCGCTCTCATACCAGCCCTTGTCACAGCCCTGGTTAATATTCATAACGTGTCCCATATACACGTATTTCATATATATCAAGTTAATTTATATTATAAAATCAAAATGAAATAAAAAATAGAATTATGAAATGAATTATTCGGATATAAAATCCAGAAAAATTAAAAAATGTAAGAGTTTTTTCCCTTTTCGTGATATACCTGAAAACTGAATCGCAAAACGTTTTCCGTAAAATTATTATTATAAATAAAAAAATCGTTAATTTAATTATAGGAAAATGTCAATCATTATCAGATTACGTTCACTGAAACAAATGATTATTTAAAATATTGTAAAATTAGGGGGTTGCTAATCTTTTTTTTTATTTAAACGTTTCGGGCTCGAGAAAAAGAAAAACAGACACAATCCAATTTGTGTCCAGAGCAGACTTGGGAAAAAACGGTCATGACCAGAGCAGACTAAGATAGAACAGTCATGGCAAGAACAGACTTCGGTAGAACGGTCATGGTCATGGTTAGAGCAGATTTAGGTAGAACGGTCATGGCTAGAACAGACATAATTCTAGGACCAGAGCAGTCAGGATTCTAGGATTGTTCTAAGTCTGCTCCAAGTTAACTTCAAGTTAACTTTGTGCTGTTCTCGTGACTGCTCTCCAAGTTAACTTGGACGAGAGGTTATGTCTGCACCCCACCTTATATAGATAGTAGTTAATGAGAACAATAAGATAATTAATGAAATCATTATTCGAAATTGACCCTAAGATAATATCTTCAGCTGATACAGGTAGATCTACATGACATATATTGTTTAAAATGTCTCTGACCTCAAACCATAGATTTCTGGCAAAGGTACACTCCCAAAAAAGTTGCACTATTGTTTCTGTTGTTCCATACACAAAGTACATAGGGGTGTCTCATTTAACTTACATTTATAGAGAAATGAGTTGGTGTTTAGAATCCGAAATAATATCTTGTACTGAAAGTTAATTAATTTATGGTATTTAGTACATTGAAAAGGTAATATATGGATTGATCCCAACTTTTCACATGAAAACTCGGTATTCAAATCCTGGTGCCATTTATCATGTTGTTTGTATACATCTATAAACTCTTGAAAAGTGAAGAAATCATTCTTCTCATTAAGTAGGTCATTTATGAAGAAAATATCTTTACTACACCAGTTTTCGTAAAAGACTACTTCGTTATTTATCCTTAAGGCAGGATTAAACCATATAAATTGAGTCAACAAGTTATCTTCATCCAACGATTCTGCTCTTATCTTGCCCCAATTCAGTATTATATCTTTCTAAAATTTGTTAAAAAATACTGATATCTTGTTTAGGCTATGCATGTTTAACATCCATATATTATCCCCTCCAATTTTTTTTATATTGATCTATCAATTAAGTTTTCCATGACGATATATTCAACGGGTCCAAAAGTTTATTGATCCAAGTAATTTTAGACTCATACAAAAAGATTCAACGTGTGGCATTTGAGACCCTCCTCTTCGTAACTATTGATTAAAACTTTCCGTTTTATTTTGTCTGGTTTTTATCCCAGATATAAGAATACAAAACTTTTTTCTAGTTCCTTAAGTATACAAGGCGGTGAATTTGGTAACACTGTGAAAGACTGGATCAGGAGCGGTAAAGCTATAGTAATGCCTTTATTTTTTCTTCTTTCTGTGTTTAATTTATTAGTGTTTTATCCTCTGAAAAAAAGATCAAAATTGATACCTAGAACTTTAAATTTACCAAACCAATTCCAGTTTAGATTTCTATCCGGTAAAATCTTTTCTTTAAAACGAACCTTTGACCCAATTCATATGGTTTCAGTTTTGTCAAGATATGCTTTAAGGCGAGCACATTCTGACAATCTTTCTAAGATATAAAGAGCTTTTTTTAAGAGATTCCTGATCATCATCCAAAAACAGTGACGAATCATCTGCATACTGATTTAGAAGGTATTCATAATAATCATTTTTTTATCATTTATTTTTGGAGCATATTTCATTGCAGCACTAATTAATTCTGGAGCAAGTATAAATAAATGAGGGGATAAAGGATTCCCTTGTCGAACATCCTCTTGATTGTGAAAAAAAAATTGAACAATGTCAGTTATTCATGATACTACTTTTTGCATTTTAATCCAATAGCATAAATTTGAGCCAAAACCATAAAAGTTTAATGCCTTTTCGATGAAGGACCATTCAAGCGTGTCGAAAGCTTTTTCGAAATCAAGAAGTATTTAAAGCCCTGGAATATTTTTTTCTTCAGTTCTCTATTTAGTCATACACTAATCTATTACATTCACCAATATATCTACTTTTCATAAACCCTTGCTGTGTTTCACTTATGAGCGTTTTAATTAATAAATACTTAGTCTTCAGTCCGTGTATGTACTCGGTGGATGCGCTTGGTATTAGTTTTGACCTCCTTTTTCTTAATTTTTGGTAATGAGCACTTCTTGTTGGCTATTTTTTGGATTTTACTTTTCAAACTATCTTATTCCATTGCTGCTGATGAGAGTTTACTCTTTAAAACGCATGTACGGCATAACTAAATATACTGTTTATTATCCAACTAAGGTTTTTTATATAGCGATGCATATTATTTTGAACAACGAGCTTTAGCATGCATCGATAGCAATCAGTTTGTCCTTATCACTGAAAAACATTAAAAAACACCAATAAAAGAACATAAAAATTCCTACATTACCATTCTCATGTAAAAGGAGATATCCAATTGATATTTATATCATTTAATCAGGTAAATCATCCCTAGCTGCTGCCTTATTCCGTCTGGTAGAATTATCAAATGGCCACATTTATATTGATGGAATTGATGTTTCACAAGTGGGTTTGAAATTGTTGCGGTCCAGATTATCAACAATTCCACAAGATCCAGTACTTTTTGCGGGATCATTGAGGTATCTGAGAATAGAAAAAATATATTTATATTAAGGACATGCAGTCTGACATTATTGTTGTTTAAGATTAACTCTGTATTTTTCTTGACTAGTACAGTTTGATTCGGTAGATGCGAATAACTGTCGAAGAAACATTGAACATTTGTGCATCTGACAATTACTTTTACATTCTAAATGATAGAAATGTTTATGACCTATCACTAAAGTCTAAAATATAATAAAAAACACTCAACAGAAAAATGAAACTATTGAATCCTTACAAATGGCCAACTGTTCAGTGCATCAATGCATACAGAGGCATGTTAATTTTTTGCCTCCGTCTTCGTGGAAGGCGATATGCTCACGTACTTTTTATACAAAAAGGACTTATCTTTATTCAGACATTGCTATAAAGGAATCGTTACAGTTTAATATTCAGATGCCTTTTTAATTTGGTAGCGATGCATTAAACAAAAAATATCAAAACAAAAATAGCAATATTACGTGATTGAAATATTACTTATTCTGTGATTTCTCTCCACTGAAATTGAAATTTTCAAGTCATATAAATATATTAAATCCTGTTGCATATCAGTAAAAATACCAAGTTTTTGAAATTTCTTATAAGCGCATTCATATCTGCTTTTCAAATATTGCTAATGAAATTGTTCATTTTTCGAGATAGAATCGAAATACTACTCCGTTTGAGATCATATCAGCATATATTGAAACTAAGTTATATATGATTCTTTAAGGATATCTCGTACTCACTCATCTTAATTATTTAGAAGTAGAGAGTTAATTCAAGACAGCCCATCACAAAGCTCAAACAGGTGCTAAGGACCGTCTTAAACCTACTGTGAGGTATGATCAGAGCTCATTGTTGAAGGCCTCAGGATGAAGAGAACAATAAAATCGTTGTTCTATTGCTTGGTTTTTTCATGTATCTGTAAAGACTTTCGCTCATGATTCATTATTTATATTGTTTAGGTATAATCTTGATCCTTTTGGTAAATATTCAGATACACAGTTATGGGATTCTCTAGAACGTGTTCATATAAAAGAAAAGGTATTTATTATACTTAGTATTTCTCTAGTGTATTTTGTTTGTATGAATCTTGAATCAGCATCATACTCATTTAGTTGTCGAAATGCGCATATGCAGAAAGTAAATTCACAGTGACTTCGGTATTTAGTTATTTGTTAAAGACAATGACTTGTCTTAGGCAAATACGCATATTTTGAATTAGGAATGTAGTTTAAAAATATTGTACATGATATTTTATGAAAGGATATGGAGTAAATGAACATAAGACCATAACACATATGTTAACTCCAACTGCTATAATTTTAATGAGTTGTATGGCCATTTCGGAAATTAATTCCTCATCAGCAGCACTAGAGCCCAAACAAATGAAATCCATATTCAAAAAAATGTTTCAAATGCATAAAACCAAACGAAATCCGAATATTCAGTAATATTAAATATAGCAAAGAACAAAACTATGATGGAGGGAGTTAATCCTTCGGTCTTAGAATTTACTTAAATTTAGATAATAGTAATTGAACAAAGTGTACACATGAGATATTATCTCATGCACAAGTACACCATATCTAAGAAAAATAAAGAGCATACATCTCTACAACGGGGAATTGTATATACGGGGAATGATATACCTTAAACAAAATAATGGTGTCAAATAGTTTCTTATCAAACGATGACACTTTTCATCTAACATTTTTATTATATCTTCAATTTAATAATGTTTAATCCCTTTTGTTTGTGAACCATTACGATTCACTGATTATAAAGTTAAAATGTGATTCGAAACTAGAAGTACTTTTTGTGAAAATTCAATTGTTTGGGAAATGCTATTTTTACCTTCATGACAATTTTTAAACTTCCAGGGATGACTGTTATGGTTATTTGTCTACCAAACAAGTGAAGGTTAACAAAAAAAAATATTTCTTATAAATATGGATATTTTTAGGTGGTACAGTTCGACGAAGGACTTGATTATGCAGTAGAGGAAAATGGAGATAATTTCTCTGTCGGGGAAAGACAACTGATTTGTCTAGCAAGAGCCATTTTAAGAAAGAATAAAGTAAGCAAGAACAAAAAGCGTTACCAAATCTTACATAAAACACATGTAGAAAGTACGCCTACTTTTCAGTGTTAATTGCAAATGTGAAAAGCCGCCCTGAAATATTAATTGATATGAAATATACATGACCTTACTATCAATCAACGAATGCAACTCATATGAACATGTTACTATTTGGTTCCCGTCCCGCCTCAATTCATGTTAGACCCGATACATGTTAAATTATGTAAAAGTTTAGGAGATATCTAAACTACACATGTATGAAAGCCATAACTCGGAATTATGCTACAATTCCTTTCTCTCTATTAATATAGGATTATACATTTGGAAAATGAAGAATTTTCATATGTTTAGTAAACTATCATGGTCATATATGTACCCTACATGGAATGACTAGATATTGAAGTTACTGTGAATTTATTTTCTGCATATGCGCATTTCAACAACTTATGTCTTTTCAGTGCAGATAAAATCTAAACGTTTGGAAGACTATGAATTCATAGATGTTTAAAAATTGAAAGAGAACAAATAACCAATATGATCTGAAGGTAAAGCCAAAATAAACTAAGGATAGAGCTTTGCATGTGGGAGATACTCCTTAGTTTTAAAAAAAAAACATTACAAAAATTTAGATAATGCAAGGTTCCAAAATATTATCGGCTTTTGAGTCAGCACCAAAGAACTGACTACTGGCCTAGTGAATACCCTCGGGGACTAACAGTCCACCAGCAGAGGCATCGACCCAGTGGTAACAAATAACTAAATACCGAAGTTACTGTGAATTTATTTTCTGCATATGGGCATTTCGACAACTTATGTCTCTTCAATGTACATAAAATCTAAACGTTTGGAAGACCATGGATTCAAAGATGTTTAAAACTGAAGAGAACAAATAACCAATATGATCTAAATGTAAAGCCAAAATAAGCTAAGGACAGAGCTTTGCATGAGGGAGATATTCCTTAGTTTTCAAAAAAAAAATTACAAAAATTTAGATAATGTAAGGTTCCAAAATATTATCGGCTTTCGATTATATAACGGAGAACATTTGTTAAAGCTATACTGGGACTGAAAGTTTGATCTTTTGCGTCATGTTTCAAGGTCAACTGAATGCTAGGGTAGAACTAACCGATTTCTGCAACAACATATCTATTAAATGTCTGCTATAGTCAAATGAATATTTTAAGCGAAGACTAGTGTTCATATTACGTTTATACAACAACAACAAGTAGCAGTATTTAGCAATGTCATGCGTAATGTCTTTCTATCTCTTGAATCCATTTGACCTTAACCTTGGTGTCACTGCTGTACAATTTGATAGGTTGAGGGAGGACTGGTCATAAATGCATGTTCAAAAATAGTTCTTAGTGCGTGCGTTTTTCCTGATACTACAGAGAAAAAGCCAACTGAACAAAATGTCAGCTTAATTCAATTTTTTTATCAATAATCTGTAGTACAAATAGTATTGGTTTAATTGAGAAGTGTGACACCAGGACGTGAGTGAAAACATACAAGTGGATATTTAAAAAACGTATCATACTAATTTAAGAATCTTTTTGAACTTTTTGACTAGCTTGAAAATATTTTAATCCGACCCAAACTAGTCATAAATAAGAATATAACAAGTCGTATACGGTTTCAATTGCCTTATTTATTCATTGATAAAGTATTTTAGAAGTACTTGTGTAAATCTTATTGCTCACACATTGGCATCGTAATACTTATATACTTGTTTATTGTATTTTTCTTCTGAACTTTGTATTAATTTGTCTGTATAGCTTAAAAACATCATAAATTCTCATTCATTTAATTGATTTAGATTTTACTGTTAGACGAGGCAACAGCTTCTGTCGATACAAAAACGGATTCGCTTATCCAACAGACAATCAAGGATGGATTTACAGAGTGTACAGTTCTGACAATTGCTCATAGGCTTAACACAGTCATTCATTCTGATATCATAATTATTTTAGATAAAGGGGAGGTAAGAATGTATGTTACATGTTAACATGAATAGTATACTGGGAAATTCTCTCATAGAATTATTGCATTTTATTTTTACACACATGTCGATATGTTTATTACAGTGTCATGAAACGCCAACATATAAGCATTATCAAAAAACATGCTGTTTTTTCTGATGGTATGTGTTGAAGACAAAAAAGCATGCCCATATCTTACGCGCATTAACATGAACGCAACAAATCATGGCCAGCGATGTGAAGGCATGGTTGTGGGGGTAGGGTATCATCAGGTGCTCCGTAAGGATGTTGACATAGTAAGACACCATTATACAGTCCTTGAGCACACACACAAATTGTTAGTATAATCATTTTATATGCTTTGTAGCAATGCATAAAATTTACCTTGAGTTTCGATGTTTGGTATGTTTTCAAGTTGTTGATTATCAAATAGGTCTTGTCGAAACATTAAAAGGCTTAAAAAAAGTAGATTTTATCTTTCCAATTATTAAACTTATACCTCGGTAATTTTTATCCTGCTTGAATTTCTGTTCTGTTGTGGACCTCTCTAACCAGTACTGTTAGACACTGATAGATAGAATTTGCATTTTGGGAATTCCATTAAAAACAAAGCCTGATGTTTCTTCTGTAATGCCTGTATCGTGTCAGGACCATTGTGTTTGACAATTTTCCGGTGGATGTGCACCTGTTTTGTCATTTTGCCTTTCCGGGGGATGTGCAACTGTTTTGTCATTTTGCCTTTTCGGGGGATGTGTTTGTCATTTTGCCTTTCCGGTGGATGTGCAGCTGTTTTGTCATTTTGCTTTTCCGGTGGATGTGCACCTGTTTTGTAATTTTGCCTTTCCGGTGGATGTGCACCTGTTTTGTCATTTTGCCTTTCCGATGGATGTGCACCTGTTTTGTCATTTTGCCTTTCCGGGGGATGTGCACCTGTTTTGTGATTTTGCCTTTCCGGGAATTGTGCACCTGTTTTGTCATTTTAGCTTTCCGGGTGGATGTGCACCTGCTTTGTCATTTTGTCTTTCCGGTGGATTTGCACCTGTTTTGTCATTTTGCCTTTCCGGGGGATGTGCACCGGTTTTGTCATTTTGCCTTTCCGGGAATTGTGCGCCTGTTTTGTCATTTTGCCTTTCCGGGGGAT
>MJUU01004437.1:198371-239686 GCA_002080025.1 Modiolus philippinarum | reverse complement strand
AAATTTTAACAAAAATTGAAATTTTCCCAATCATGCTTTGTCAGAATTCATTCATATTTGGTACAAAGTTGGATCACTATCAGGAGGAGGGTATGCGAGGAAATTTTTTTTCAACATGGCTGTGTATTCCAAGATGGCCGCCGAAATACGTAAAAATTTCAACTTTGTCCGATTTCAACAAAATTTGATTTCTAGGTAGCTTTTGATGCTGCGAACAAGCTGGAATAATCGAATTGGCTGTCAGGGGCGACATCAGCTATTGCTTGCAATTGCAAATCTAGTTTTCAGTTGTTGTGGGTAAATTATGTCGACATAATTTTAAAACTGGGGATTGTCAATTGTAAGGATATCGTCAATATTCCTGAAAAAAAAAGAAATAAGTTTATCATTGCTTTTGTATGGTTCCATTTTGTAGTTTTTTTCACGTCCGTAACAGAAAATAAAAAGATCTGCAATAAGATGTTACCCAAACGAACAAAAATGTTGTCCATCAAAAGATGAGGCGCTTTGATCGTATCATGACATGTCCAGGATCGATGATCGGTGCAAGTAATATTAAAAAAGAATGCTTGGTTTTTTTGTTGCAGACCAGAATTTTTAAAAGACCATTTAATCAGTTGTCTCAAATTAGATTTAATAAATTTAAATACATTAACTGGTTAATCTGGTATTTTTTTTATTCTACATACGGAAAGTTTTAATTTTTGTGTCAGATATTTGCTTACTTTTATTTTTGAAACGCCGATAAGATTGTAAAGTTAAGTAGGATCGGGATTTTTTACATAGAAATTGTCTTAAACTCCATCTAATATGTAGGTGAAACAGAACACAAGGTCAAAATTAAGCAAGCGTCATTTGAAGGAATATGCATAAAATATTGAATCAGAAGTTATCAATTTGCGGTAAATAATTCGGGGGAAAGAGAATAGATTGAGGTAAATAATGAGTGAAAGCGCCTCGAAATCTAGAGAATGAAAGGAAAGACAAATAGAGGTGGAATAGTCGAAGCATTAACGTGACTTAACGTAAATAATTAAACAAAAATATACTTATAACAAGTCATAAAGATGTTACAATCTGACCACCAGTGACTATAATGGCCGGTTACAATCTGATGATTCTGAAGTACCGGAGATTTATATTCCGTAGGCAAGAAAATGTTATTCGTTCTCTATGCGGCCCAGCGTTTTCTTGTTGAAACATTTTCCCATTATTCTGAAAAAGGGAAGAACGTCTTGTTCCCGAATGATTTTACCACTGCGCCCTCAAACACCCGTTTACATGCACCAAGTCGTACATACAACAACTCGGTCCTTCCAGGATGGTAGACTACCATAAATAATTACATGATTAGAATCTTGAAAAATGAGTTTTTAAAGATTGGACAATTACATACTTCCGGCTAAATGTAGTTCAGGTGCCCAGTCTGTTGATAAAGCACTGTGGCAAATTACTGTATTTCATCATCTCGTAAACATTCGGTTATTATTATTCAATAAAGATTTCGATTGTGTTAATTGCACAGTCACGCTCCTAAATAAACTGTAACTGATAACGTCTTATATACATCTGATACTGACAATCAAATCTTTGTTGTTGATTGGTCCAAAATGTCTAAATCTGGACGTAAAACACAAAATAACAGGTAAGTATTGCTTTAACTCTTGTCAGAATATTGTAAAAATAGTCAATGATTCCATGTGCATGAAGACGTGGGCGCAAGTTGCGTGTCGTTGTTAAATTACAATCTACATGTTAAAATTTAACTGATTTGCTTGTTTTTGTTCTTTTCGTGCATTTTCCTTATAATGAGCAAAGCGTTGTGACTCCAAACTACTTTAATTTTTTTTTGCGTTTACTCTTTATAGGTAGACGAATTTTGAAAACCTACGGCTTTTTGCCATATCAACTACTAAGGAGGAATTCTAAAATCATAAATCCAAAATCACGGCAATTCATATCCAACGCGAATTGAGACAGTATGACAAGACAAAACAAATCAACAAAAGGAACAAAATAATGTGTACCTGTTATTGGAAAATTGCTCATCTATATATATATATCACTATTATGTGTTATTCGATTGCTTTAAAAGCAAGTTTTCGTCACTTATTTTACATCGTAATTTAAAATTTTGTGTAGTTATCATCTGTTTAATCATTTAATCATTATGCAAATATATTTAAGATTATAAAACATTCAAAACCATGTATTTAGTTCATCTTCTAAAACACGTTAAATTGGACAATTAGTACATGACAAGTTATCTTGTAAGTCACGGATGAAGATACCATTTCTTGAAAATTTTCATCCTCATGATACATGTAACAAGTGGTTCAAGATCAACCACAAGGTGATTTCATCACATTTACAAATGAAAAAATAAGCCTCCGACATGGAGAGTTAACGTTTAACCCTCATGATTTACAAGTGCTTAGAGATCCGCATCCGATAGCAACCAGATAATTTTTTTAATAAGTTCATGTCGAGGTGCAATCAACACTCAAATGTGAGATTTAAAAATGCACCAGAACACATATTCCTCCCTTCCAAATGGCGTTACCTAATGTGGACTTACTACCAATATTGTTTCGACTAATCAAGTGACAATGTACTTAACATATACTATTGTGACGTACGGTTCCCTTTTCCTTCATATACGACCACGTGTAAAGCTCCTGGGTGTGCGAATTACCGCAACCTAGGTCCGGTACAAGTCGTATGCTCTTCCATTTTTCTTCACATCACTAACGGTTACTAACGGTCCTATCCTTACCGGTTTAGGAAACTTTTTGTTCCCGTAGCTACTTCTACTCCTTCTCAAACCGTATCCGAACTGTGCTCATAAACTCTTGTGGAAAAGTTTGTTCAAGAACAATTATTCTTCAGTATCTACATCAGATTCATATGCCACTTCGCGATATAGTATATGAAGCTTTATCTCAGTTTGTGTAGCATGGTGCCATCAAGCCCGCCGACTATGCAGTTTTGCTGCCACTCAGAATTGAATAAGTTTTTGAAACAAAACTAGCGTGTTTCTGACGACTGTTTCGAGGATGGACCTCTGGATTATCCTCAATGAAAATTTCTGACGATAGAAAATGTAAAATGTAGACATTAATCAATTACGTGTTTATGCAGGACATAGTTTTATTTGTTACATCTAACATTAAATATTTGAATTTAACAGAATCTTGAAAATGCCAAACAATGTGAGATCCGAAAACTCGAAATTTATACTGTAAAAGGTAAACCCCCACTCACCTTTACATAATATCAAAACTATATTCTTATGTTTTCGCTTTACAGTGAGTATGATGAAGTTAATCAAATACCTGACAACGACAATAGTGGAGGATATTCATGGCAGTACTCCAGTTCTCTCCAACCTATTAACACAGCAAATAAGTATGTTGCATGTAGATTCCATTGTATTCTATAATTTTCAAATAAAATACAGACAATAGTATGAAAATTCCTACGCCTAATGGGTTCTTCTCCGTAACAAATAAATGTATTTTTAACAGCACAGTTTGAACATAAAAAATCATTTATGATACAATGTATGACATAGAAACAAGTATGAATGATGTATTTTTGTTTACGTAGTATAGGTTAAAATAATGTATTAACTTAATTCAGGTAAGAAAAAGTGAAAAATTCACTTCTATCTCCCAAACGACACTGGTGTCCTTTCATTTTTTGTTTTTCATTTTTTTTTCAATTTTCTAAGAACAATAAGAAAATAATCACATTTATCTGAAATCTTTATTATTTTAAAACTGGCCAATGAACATCCTTAAATTGACAACCACGATTAAGTTGACAAGAGTACCGGCGGATACTGACTCCGACGAAAATTTTGGATCTAAGCGGTTCAGGAAAAGGGTAATTTTAGGCTATATTTTGCCATTATTGTCACCTTTGCCATAATCCTGCCAAAAAGAAATTAGAACATTGGTCCGATGAAAAATATTTTACCACCCTACTTGAATATCATTTGACGCATCCTCGTTTTCATTCATGCATTCACATTTGTTTAGTGTTTACTAAGTAATATGTAGATGTTGGAAACATAATCACCCTTACTGTGTAATACTAAACCTAGTTTTAGTACTAGATTTATCAACCTTTTGTTACGTGTCAGTTTACATAAGGTAATTTTTTTTACATTTAATCGCATCTATGTTGACCCAGAACTACCAAAATATACAAAATGAAAATTTCACGGTAAGTCATACTTAACTTCTAAAATATTACAACTCTTGTTCACGTTGCCGTTAATAAAACAGAGATCATTAATAGATTCGTCAATGATCAGTCATCGATCAGTGTTTGATCAGAAAATAATTCGTCAAAGACTGACGGATGGGAAAAGTTATTTATGTAATTTACGGATACAATGCATAAATTACGTTAATAAACAATGTAAGGATATGGAGTAAATGTACATGAGAAAAAGCCATTCTCAAAACTAAAAAACTGAACAATGTTATTATTAAGGATATGGAGTAAATGTACATGAGAAAAAGCCATTCTCAAAACTAAAAAACTGAACAACGTTATTATTTGGGCACCACTCGGGAATAATTGTGCGCTCCTTATAGCAGATGCGCTTTTATATTCGTATGAAGCTAGGTTCGTTAAAAGGTAAATAAAAAAATGAATAATCTAGCCCGGTCTTTGATTTCAGTTTCCGTTACATAGATGATATATTTTTTTCTCAAAACAATCCTCAATTTCAGGATTATCTTTATCTCATCTACCCAAACGGAGACCACTGATACACCAATTTGCATCTTACCTCGACCTTTACCTTTATATTGACAACTCCGGAAATAAAAATCCTAATTTTATGACCTCTAATTGTGAACTTTGAATCTCTGAAAAGTAATAAACCCGAATCTCCAGCAAATGGAGTCTGCATTTTACAGCTCATTCGCTAATGTCGTGCATGGGTGCTAGGGGCCGTCTTGAACTTGCTATGAGGTATGAGTAATGCTCATTGTTGAAGGCCTCATGGTGACTTCAAGATGAAGAACAACAATAAAAGCGTTGTTCCATTGCTGTGTTTTACCATGTATTTGTAGAGATTTTGTCTCATTTGCATTTACTCCATATCCCTTCATTGTTAACGGAATGTTTACGTCGATTTCGTCGACAGATCTTAAAAGCTACTTCGCCAGGGTAATGTTCAATCATGTTCAATAAAGTTTATGGCTTGCGAAATTAACGAAAAATTCGGTAAGCCACGTTTATTGCTGTAAAACCTGGATTAACAGGTCGGTAATCTTAATTTAGCATAAAAATCTTCCTTTATCTCGTACGGAATATATAAGAAACAAATATGTAAGTTTTGGCGGTAATTGGCCTCATGTTTAATAATTTATAGTTGTACAACAGATATATAGATATATAGATATATACAATCATAGATATTTCATAGATAGATACTGTCTCAAGATATGCGGTTACCGACAAATTATGGCAACCTTAGATATATAATAGATAGATAGACATTTATCGGGTATACAATGCACCGTGGGATACACAGGTGCTTGTATGTTAATGTCTGACCGCACCGTGGGATACACGGGTGCAAAGGATTAAAAGATATGTCCAGCAGCATAATATATAATTTCAAGATTAAAATCAGCGAATTCCGCCAAATTGACAGAGCAAGCAAACTCATGGTTGCACTGTCAACCGCCATAAAATGGCCTGTTCGCTGATAACCTGTGGACCAATACCTTTATTTGCTGACATAAAATACTCAATAGCACCTTGTAAGACATTCAAAAATATGTCATTTCCAAATGGTGTGAGGTGAACTCCGTCGGGTTTGAGAAATATATGGTTACGTCATATATCTGGGTATTTTATATAATGACCACCAAGTTTTGTGACAAAAGCTGCAATAGAGTTATTGATTCTGTAACGAAACAAATGCATGGCAGGGTGATTCTCAGAGTATCTCCACGACAAACGGGGGAGAATTTGTGACCAAACTCAGGTTGTGTTAGGAAGTTCGATTGATATCCAACGAATTATATTTTTTAATTCGTTGCGCAAAAAAACCCCAACTTTTTTGTTACCCAAATCATTACCTGCCACATGTAATATAATGAACTTCTGGGGATCTTCTTATCTCTTCATTACTCTAATTTGCCCTTTGATTTGCCTCACAACCATCCCTCTTTTCCCCTGCCACCATATAGATACTTTCAAACGACCTAATTCCAACGATGTGCCACCAGGACGACTTCTGGCTGATACAAAGGCGTCTTTTATAATAGAAGAACCCACTATCCATACGTTAGTGTCTGAATTTCCTACAGTAATAATTAATAAATCAATACGAGTAACAGGGAAAAAGTTTTCTAAGCATGCGCTCTGTGTTTAAGTCTTAATATAACGTTTAAAGGCATTCGAGTGCCAACGACCTAATTGCATAATTTGACTATCAGATATACCTTCCATGGACAAACTGGTCGCGGCCCCTATTCGAAATGACTGGGAACTATATCTATGACAGGGAATATTAATGGCCGACAGAACCTTCTTTAAAACAGCCACGAACTGATATCTGGTAAGAGCACTCCCATCATAATGACAAAATAACGGACCTTGTATATTGGGTCGTTCTTTTACATACAGATTAATCAACGTCACCGGACACACAGACGGGTCTAATTGAATCGGTATTAAAATGGTAAAGCCTTTTCCGTGCTCTGTTTTTGACGAACGAATGTCTACTTTCAAACAATACATACATCCGATATTGATAAAACATGGCGATATAAGCCGTTAGATACGGCAAATTCTCCGACTCTCAGTAGGCCATGAAATGCAAGCGAGAAGGCTGCTCTGAATAAATTGGCCTCATAACTTGATTTGCAAATAGTGGATAAGGACGGAAGTATTGCTCTCAACAACTCTTTTGTAATTGGTAAGCGAATATCTTTTTGCTTCGGCCTAGAACGTCTAATTCCTTCCAATATTTTTCTTACAACAAATTTTGTATTTTGAGTGACGTCCTCCATGTCATGTATTTTACAATAAAAACCGAGACCAGAAACGTAACAAGAAATGGTAGAGTATGAAAATCCATTATTGAACAGATGTGCTAGATAATACATCACATCGGTCAGTGGAATTGGCCAAATATGTTTTAACCCAAAGTAAGATCTAAATTGATCAAATAAAGAAAGCCCCCTTTGATATATCTGCTGCGTATTTGGTGCTATTGAATTTTCAATCAATTTACTGATGACAGCTCTGAAATGGTTTTCCAAAATTCCTTGGGGATGGGCACTGGCTTTTTCTGTGCTTGTGGTGCTAACACTCTGAAACGATCCATCTGAAAACGGGATAATGCGTCAGCAATTGAATTTTTCTTACTACTGATATGTTTGGCTTTAAATTGAACGTGATTTAGCATTGTCAATAAAACAAGAGGTCTAATTAGTTTCATAATTGTTTATCCTTTGACGTTCTCTTGTTTATAATGCTTACAAGAGCAAGATTGTCTATACGAAACAGTATTTTCTTTGCTTGCAAATTGTTTGACCACAGAAATAGGGCGAGTACAACAGGGATTAATTCTAGCAGGGCCATGTTATTAAAGATTTGCATGTTTCTCAAACTTACTGGCCATCGGAGCTGCGCCCAAAAAACCACGAAAGAATGCCCCACAACCTAATTCAGGGTTTCCGGAACTATCAGTGAATAGCTCAAGAGTGTCGTTTGTCGACCATACTTTTTCCGGGATGTAATATTGACCATTAAATTCTTGTAAAAACTGTAACCACATTTGAACATCTGCTTTGACCTCTTTGTTAATACGTACCATATAATACGGCTTTTTATCATTTACAGCTGCTACCAAATCATAGAAACGACGTATAAAGGCCCTTGAAGACGGGATCGCTCTTGAGCAAAATGACATGAAGCCAATTAATGATTCCAATTCCCTAAGCTTTAAAAGCAACAAAGGTTGCGCAGTTTTTGAAGTTTTTCTTCTGGTATTCTGACCATCATAAGTACTGTATCAATGATAAATCCCAAGAATGTAATGATGTTGGCCGGGCCGACTGTCTTATTTTCGGCGATAGGAACACCGAGATCATGACAAACCCCCTTGAAAGTATTCATTAACATTAAACAATCACCAGTTGATTCTTTTCCCACAAATATAAAATCGTCTAAATAATGATCAAGTGAATGCAAATTTGAACGAGTTTCAACCACCCACTGCAAAAAACTGGAGAACTTTTCAAATAAATTACATGAGACCGAACAGCCGAAAGGTAAACATTTGTCTATATAATACATATTATCAAATCTAATCCCGAGCAAATCAAAGTCAGCTGGATTAATGGGCAACAGCCTAAATGCAGATTTAATATCAATTTTTGTCAGTTCTGCTGATTTACCATAATCGTATATCATCTCCAAAATACTATCGAGAGAGGAATAACACTGACTTCACAAAATTCCGGATCTATAAAGAAATTAATACCTTTATTTATAGGGTGTTAAAGATTTGTTATAAGGCGATAATTTCCATCTGATTTGGGGACAAGTCCTATAGGTGATATCTGTAACGTTGAGATGGGCATATTTAAAAATGGGCCTAACATGCGCCCTAGGTTAACTTCATTATGGAGTTTGGCTAAAGTCTCGTCTTTATGTTGTTCGGCAGATAACAAGTTATTTGAAAGTGTATGAATTCGTGCACCCACATAATTGAGTCTAAAACCATTTGTAAATCCTTCATATAATTGAGTGGCAACTTCCTGGTCAGGATAACTCACCAAAAGTTCCGCAAATTATTGTTGTTTATAGGCGTGTAGCCCTTGTCCCAAAGGCGCAAACTGAGATCTTTGCCTCGAATGTGGTCCAGGTTGCCTAAATAAAAAATTTTGAGTCAATTGTGGATTCCTTGGCAGCCTGAAGTTTCCAGACCCTTTGTATTCAGGTCTTGACATCGAACCCAAATTTTGAAATTTTGGCTGTCCCGTCTTGGTGGGACAGACGAACATCGAATGCCCCCTATTGCATCGTATACAAGAATGACTATACAAACAGTGCTGCCTGAAACAAGTCCCTTCATAATTGAAATTGTAGTCTTTTAGGGTGCTAGTGCTATTATTTGTATCTGAGAAGAGGGATGATTACCTTTTTGTGTTGTTCATATATATTAACCATAATCCGTAGTCAACGGTGGACCAAGAACTTGTGGGATATTGTGCTTTTCGCAAGCGAAATTGCTCATCATACATTTTCCAACTTAGATTTGTACATCTTGATGCCCCTAATCTTACCATACTCATATATTTCAAAAGATCCTGAAATTTTTCAGGATGTGCTGAACAATATATACTTATGTATATAATACATCGGCAAACGAATACCGAAGCAAGAACGAAGAAAGGGGAGATTCTAAAATCATAAATCCAAAATCACGGCAATTCACAGCAACACGAATTGAGACAGTATGACAAAGACAAAACAAATAAACAAAAATGAACAAGAACGCTACAAAACTAAAGCACTAGCAGTGTGAACCCCTATAAAAACTGAGGTATCATCAGGTGCTCCGGAAGGGTAAGCATGATCTGCTCCACGCATGGCACCCGTCACACAACCAGTAAAATATGACGTTGAAAAATCTGTTTGGTGGCTAAGTGATTATTGTCATTTTCTAACCCGTAGACAAAACCAATTAAAATCCATGGCGCATGTTACTTCTCTAACCCTCAAACAGCACAAAGGTGAAAGTTTGAAAAGAATTTTTTTATCTCTAAAGTTTGCAGACATCAACAAGGACAAATCTGTTCCACAAACATAATTGACGAAGTCAAAACTAAAATATAACAATGATATACAAGACAACACAGAAAACAAAAGCACTGACAGTGTGAACTCCCACTGAAAACCGGGAGTATCATCAGGTGTTCCGGAAGGGTAAGCATGATCTGCTCCACGCGTGGCACCCGTCACACTGCCAGTGAAAAGTCCGGTTTTGTCACAGTCGGTGTTAGTCAGTCCGGTAACAAAGTCCAGGTTTCAATTGAGAAAATTTTTCTGTAGTTTTGATCTGGTTGTAAGATTAGCTCCCCTTGCTGAAATATTTACTTTTGTCTCATATCATTATGCTGATTGTTTGTAAGTAAGGATGCCAAATCGACATATTCCCCTTTTCTAATTTTTTCTTTTATATTTTGGGGCACATTTACTGTTATATCAGATGTTATTCCAACAATTTGGTGTGGTGTGTGAATTCGGTCAAGGATAGGGGTTATTTGTACAGGCATAACATTGCTATTACCTGTGCTGTCTGGGCCTTGGGTAGTCGTGTCTGATGAATTCTGAAGTGGCTGCATAGTATTATTGTCTGACACTGAACTTGGTACAATGGGTGGCTGTTGTAGAAAATTCACAAGACTGTGACCTGACACTCCAACGGACGCAAATGAACTAGATGCACTAGATGACGGACTTGTCACAGAAATATGATGACCATAGTATGGCGAAGGCATCCCCACTGATGTGCTCCTTTCAGGATTTTGGCTCGGCATAGTTGAAACTGATGATATTACAGGATGAGTAACAGTACGTCTGGCTGCAACAGCTACCACAGGCACTGGACTATATGAGGGAGCTTTCCTCTTTCTTGTTGACCTTCTCAACATTTCGCACCTGAAACTGAGCATAATAAATATCAAAATTGGATTGATAGATTGATTTTACATTTATGGAAAAACTGGTACAGGCGGGTACGAGTTTAAGTCGGAGATTCGGGTTATGCTAGTCGTTTTGTTTTTGTTTTTTGTTTTTTGTTTTTGTTTTTTTGTTTTTTTTTTGTTATTATTGAGGTGTGCCATTTCGTTTATTTAATAATGCATAACATCAGCGATCCGTATTATTATGATCTGTCATTTGACATGAAATCTTACTTTAAAAACCTGTGACTGATGGCAATGGCAAAAGCTTGCCGAGGCCCATACTTCCACCATGGACCTTTCAACTTTAAACGAGCATGCAAACAGACACAGGCACAAATATATAAATACATTTGTATATCAATGTATAAGTACGCTATGAATTTACTTATTCATAAAATAACTGATCCCTCAGGATCGCGATTCAACGGCGTGGCGATCACAGCCTGCAATAGAGTTCTAATAATTCCAAATAATTCGTGAAAAAACACAACTCAATTGCATAAAATATTCTGCGTCAAGTTAATAATTACTTTACCGACCCTTTTTGATTAATACTTAGCACACTTCTGTGTTGATGGCCTTGGATTTTCTCTTTAAAATTTTAACGCTGTTGACTCTAGAATCGTGTGATTTGGAAAGGGAAGTAACTCGTTACAAAAGGTTGTTATATAAAACAAAGTATACGATCCCGTAAAGCCCGATTTAAGTTTATACTTAAATTCTGTTATACAAAGGTAATTAGGTTTTAGAAATACAATACCTGTTCACCTACGCTTTCTATTGGTTTGTTATGCTAATATTTTACGAAAGGATATGGGGTAAATGAGCATGAGACCATAACACATATGTTAACCCCAACTGCAATAATTTTAATGAGCTGTGAGGCCATTTCGGAAATTAATTCCTCATCAGCAGCACTAGAACCCAAACAAAGGAAATCCATAATTTCAAAAAATGTTTAAAATGCATAAAAGCAAACGAAATCCGAATAATCAGTAATATCAAATATAGCTAAGGTCAAAACTACGATGGAGGGAGTTAATCCTTAGGTTTTAGAATTTACATAAATTTAGATAATAGTAATTGAACAAAGTGTACTTATGAGATATCATCTCATGTACAAGTACACCATATCTAAGAAAAATAAAGAGCATACATCTCTACCACGGGGAATTGTTTTACCAACTCCACACTGCAATAAAAGACAAACTCCTGTATTAAACCTACTTTAGTTTTTCGGTGCGGCATTACCCAAAACATCCGTAAACCAGGTTTATCAAGATGAAGAACAACAATAAAGGCGTTGTTCGATTGCTTGTTTTTCCCACGTTGTCTCATTTGCTTTTACTCCATATCCCTTCAATGCTTGTTATCGACCGGTAATCCTGGTTTACCAGCAAAACCCCATTACTGAACAGTAATTAGGGTTTTCAAAATTAAATACATCTTAACCTACTTTTAGTCGGTAGACCTACTGCCAAGCCTACTTTACCGACAGTGTAAGAAAGTTTTACAGCGTGGATTAAAGTAAAAGTGGGGAAACCAGGTCGATCGGTAATCCTGATTTAGCGACGAAAAACTCGATGGCACTATTGAACTTTCCCTAGTTATAGTGTCCGCCACTAGGTTCGTTAATATACTGAAAAGTTCCGGTCCTGTTTACACTAATGTCAAATCGGCAAATTTTAAAAAAAATTATGAATAACCATGAGCAGTAATAAACATAATTTCAAACTAGTTACAATAAATTGTATTTAAGCTTCAATATCCGAATATCGCAAAACCATGCGTCTTGTGGTTATTTTTAAAAGATTTTTTTTAAAGTTAGGAATGTTATAAAAAGATTTTTATATATAGTATATTTTTCAAATTTTTTTTATGTATTATGAAGCTATTTGCTACATTGCATATTGTTTATGGGTGGCTTACAAATCAAAATCAGCGGTTGTTTTAGGTATAAATAATTTGCAAAACACGATAAAAAATGAAATCTTTTTGAATTTTTTTTTTCAGCAAGAATATTATCTGTAACAACGGCAGTGAAATACATTAATTGACATATAAAAACAATCTTTTAGCGTACTTGCAAATTTGTATAGTAAGATCCTTGAATACACATTTCTTAATCACTAATTTTGTTTTAGGCCTAAACTGAAACCTATAAATTGTGATGCAAGAATGAAAAATAGATATAAATAAATAAAGAAATATAAATAAAAGACTAAAAAACAACTGGCTTTTATTCCAGGTAATTATGTCGCCCCAGACGTAGTCGGGACGACATATTGTTTTTTGTCCGTTTCTCTATTATTATTATTATTATTATTATTATTCCGCTTTCTTTCTTCCAATGATTTTTGTCCGGCTTCGTTCTCAGAGATGCCTGGACAGAATTCATTCATATTTGGTACAAAGTTGGATCACCTTATGAAGTTGTACCTCCACCAAAAAAATTTTTCAAAATGGCTGCCATTTTCAAGATGGCTGCCCAGTTACGTCAGTGTTTTGCATATGTCGGATTTCCATAAAAATCATCAAATCTCAAAGAGGCCTTGACAGATTTAATTCATATTTGGCAAAAAGTTGAATCACCATTAGAAGATAGGCATGCAGCAAAAAAAAATTCAATATGGCCGACATTTCCAAGATGGCTGCCAAAATACGTCAAAATTTCAACTTTGTCCGATTTCAACGAAATTTGATTTCTATGTAGATTTTGACGCTGCGAACAACATGGAAGCATCGAATTGGCTGCCAGGGGCGACATCAGCCATTGCTTGCAATTGCAAATCTAGTTTATCATTTGAGATTTTATTAAAAATGAATATTCAAATAAATGCAGGTTAATGTTACAAATGTCATCTAGTCGAATTGAAAAGCTTTTTTATATTGAAATACACTTGTATATTAAAAACTGTTGACAGTGGTACATGTCTTGCATGCTGCAATCAGGTTACCTGTTTGTCATTTCAAATTTCGATTAAATTGCAGTCACAACAAAGGTTGAGATATTAAGATTGTTTTGTATGTATTACACAATAACGGAAAAGGAATAGATAAGTAACACAAAAAAATTTAAAAGTAAAAAATAAAAAAATAATAATAAAAAATAAGAACTATGAAAAATAATTAAATAAAAAAAATAATAAATATCTTTAACTGAAATTAATGTTTAAAACAACAAGTTACCATAGTTCTGAATTATCAAAATTTAGTTTGTTCTTCTGTGAACCTCTGAGTAACCAAATAACTTTCGCATTCAGTTGTGTATTCTTAAACTGTTTTGTTTCTTATCAAACGGCTTAATTTATCAGCAAGCCATGGCCATTTCCTGTATTCAAATTTTAATAAGAATTAAACTAATATAAAAATTTAAGACGGATTATTTAAAAATTTTGAGTGGTTCTTTAAGATATGAAATTTAAAAAATAACCAATTTAACATACAAATGCATTAGCATTATCGACCATAACCTACGATTAAGTGATAAGGGGTGATAACTGCGTATTATGCAACAGTCCCATTATCAGATAGCTTATAAAATTGGCTATGAATGTTTGGATTTAACCAGTCAAAAGTAAATAAAGTTTTAATCCTATTGTCTTTTTATTTAAAAAAATATAAAATGGACAGAAAATATTTTTAATATTATTTTTTTAATTAAAAGGGTATTAGAAAATTAGACATAATTGCTTCAATGTGACAATGCATTTTTCATATTAACTGATGTTCCTTGAATATTAAAGAAAAATAGTTTGTTATAATAAAGAATATAATCAATAGACTTACATGTACTTTTAATATTAGAATGAATTTCAAATGTTCAAAATATGAGTACAAATGTATTTATTGAAAATCATTTGTTTTCATAATCCTTTGATCGATTAACTGGTTTCTTTCTTAATGGTATAAAATCATATTTGTACTTTACAAAACTTTATTTAAGGGCAATACGAATACGAATGGACATTTCCTTCTTACAAGTAGAATTATAATTTACCAATTATACACCACTTTTTTACAGGTATTAAGGAACTAATATGATAAATAAACAAACGCAGTTATCTTGTTTGATCTTGATAAGCTGAAAGGGTCTTGGTCTTCCTTAAAAGTAATTACTTGAATATTTTACTTTGTCGTAACCCTGTCAAGATCGTGATGAGATCAAAATGGCCAAAAAAGATCATATATTTGCTAGTGAGTGTAACAGTGTATGGTGACGTTTCAAAGGCATTTCACTTGTATACTTGACATATATCGAACGCATCAATAACGCTTGTCTTGTATAAATAAATGGTCTGCACGATCTTTCATCAGGTCAGTTTGAAAAACTTCATCCCAATGTCATTTTTAGAAAAAAAAACGGCAGATTCACAGGAATGATACGAATGTACATAAATTATGTAGGTCCCTAGAAATCATTTAATTCATTAAAAAAACGTCATAAAGATGCTAATAGAAAAGAATCGATTTGAATTCTTGTGGAATTTTGCGTTGTTCTTATCCACTATTTTTATATTTTATAATAAAGCACTAGCTAGTACATTTATGGAACTCGTTGAATTGATAACAATATACCGATCTTAAAATGATGCTCGGTTAACGTTCGAAAATATTTCATAACAAATACATAAATAAAAGCTGAAAATAGAATCTTTGATTCATGTTTATTTCTTAAGTCTGGATACATTAATTCTTTAATAAATAGCAAAATACCGAAATTATTGTGAATTTAGTTTCTGCATATGGTTATTTCGACTAATAACGTCTCTTACGTGCAGATAAATTAAAACACTCGGAAGTCTATATACCCACTTGCATGTAAAAGCTGATAGAGAACAAATTACCAATAGGATCGTAATAGAAACGCCAAAATCAGCAAAGGACAGAGTTATGCACGAGGGAGGTCCATTTTTATCTTTTTTTATGTTGTTTGTTTGTTTGTTTTTAGTTGTTTTTTTTCTTCTGCTACCACTCGTTGTCGAGCGGATTTTTCAGTCGATTTACCAACATGTTATCACAGTAAGGTAAAATCGGTTCGATACTAAGATCGGGATTTTTCTCTACACGAAAGTCTTCAGATTCATCTTTTATATAGGTGAAACATAATACATGGCTATATATTGATATTTTGAAAACTCCGTCTGGCTCTTATCAAATATTGGCGCAAATAAAATGTACCAATTCTACTACCGTTGTTTTCGTAAATATACAGTATGAATGAATGATTAAATACCAAAATGACTGTGAATTTAATTTCTGCATATGCCCATTTCGACAACTTATGTCTCTTCAGTGCAGATCAAATAAATGCGTTTGGAAGACCATAAACTCAAAAATGAAAAAGTAATTAATAAAATACACACAAATTTATCTCATTACCAAATGAACATTAAGTCATGTTATGGTTTGTGTTTTACAGAGAAAACCAAGTACCAGTCAATAGGGTTAGCGTTATATCATATATGTTGTTATCATGGCTGACACCACTCGTAATGAAAATGTTCAAAAATAGGAAAGGACATCTGGACGAGACTGGTATTTGGGAATGTTCTGAAAATGAAAAATGCCATTCTAATACCGATAGGTAATAATAGTTGATGACCATTAACATGGCATTTTGATATAAAAGAGAAAACTGCCAAAGACAATTTTACGCACTCATGATACAATTGATCAATAACGTAACCAACGTACATATAGGCTATTAGGGATTTATATTGCTTAGTACCTGGACGTATGCATGATAAATATTACTTATATTGAAATACACAAAAGTTTAAAATCAAAAGAAAATAAATTGCTTTGGTCAATTTTTAAAATATACAAAAACTAGGGTCGTCTACAGTACACCGTAAGCTCAAATGAGACTTTTAATGCTTTGTTGATTATGTTTGAACACAAAAAATATATAATGATTTTATTTTGGCTAATCGTTGGATCAAAACCACAAAATGTCTTTTAATTGATAATGAAGAAATGCTTTATGTTTGTTTAAGTTTGTTATATAGGGATTTATTTTTTTTTCAGGTTAGTAACTCTATGGAACAGAGAACTGAAATCGAAAGGCAAAGAGAATGCATCTCTTCTACGATGTTGGTTGAAATTTTGTAGCACACGCCTGATAGCTAGTCTGATTCTTGTTATTATTAATGCTTTAGCTGCATTTGTTGTATCGGTAAATGCTTAACCTTTAATATTCGATACAATTGTTTTAAATATGATTTCAGCAACATGCAGTCGCCATCAATGGAGTTGATGATTTCTTTATTATTTTTTCAATCTTTTGTATCATCATACCGTGTCTGCTGTATAGTTTAATTTGGTTACATATAAAGTAAAACAAAACGAAAAGAACAAAGTCTTTGTGTGAACATATCTGCTGCAAAAGTTATTGCTCAGATACACCAATTAAAGAAAATTAGGGATTAAATGGCAATAATTTATATCCTACAGAAAGGTCCATGCAATTTTTTTTTATAATTTTGATCGTTTTGACATGAATATGAGTTTGTATATAACAATGGTTTACACTTCACATGTTTTAAGGAAGTAAAACGAGGAATATTAATCGTTGGCCTAGTTCAATTTGTATATTTGAAATCATTGCAATCTATGGCGAATTTGAAAACAAGAAAATCTGTTCATTAAAAAAGACCATAGAAAATATTTTTGGCTATGTGAACTGTAAATTGTTCAAATTGTTACCGTTTTACACGATAATCAAGAAAAGAATGTAATTTTCATTTTTCACAACAGGGTTATCTGTTAAATGAAATAGTAGCGTACCTAGAATCAGTACAGAATGATATCTTATATGGAATTGGTTTGGCTATTGCGATGTTATTTGCGAATCTTTTAAGAATAGGAACATTTAGCTTTGTTATGGTGTACGGAGCACAAACAGGTATTACTAAGTTGTCTCACACTTTTCATGCGCGACTTTTGAAATTCTACAAACTGTTAAGGAGAATTCCATTTTGACAGGACCTCAATATAAACATAATAAAACGAAGCTCGCTGAAGCTCGTTTATTATTTGAATTTTGCTTTGTCCTTTGGAATTTTTAAACAGGTTTGGTGAAGGCATTAATTTGCTTCTTCCAACAAAGTCTTTATTTTATCTTCCTATTTGTACCGCATACAAATAAGCTATCAAGGGATATGGAGCAAATAAGACAAAATCTCTACAAATACGTGAGAAAAACAAGCAATGGAACAACGCTTTTATTGTTGTTTTTCATCTTGAAGTCACCATGAGGCCTTCAACAATGAGGTTTGCTCATACCTCATAGTAAGTTCAAGACGGCCCCTAGCACCGATTTAAGCGGAATTCATTGCTGGATGTCGAGCAACGCTAGATCCATGTTTATTATGTCATGGGTGCGGGATCGTCAACAAACATAACATCAACTGGCAGAGTATTCTTACAATTGCTGTCATCCATTGCCCGACAAAAAGACCAATAGAAGACAAACACAACGTTTAAACAACCACACACTCATCGAGTCAATAGTAAGAAAACTTGGCATAACTTGGCATAAAATTATGAGATGTGGGCACAATAATCAGGTGGTCAGAATAATAATTTTGAAAACAGAAAAAAAAATAAAATGCCAAAATTTGAAATTATGATAGTACATCCATATGAGAAATTCCCTCAGGAACAAGTAAACCATAACTGAAATGTAGAGCATACATCTCTCGCACGTGGAATCTTTTTACGGACTCCACACTGCAGGAGAGACAAATTCCAGTCTAAAATAAGCAATCAAGGGATATGGAGTAAAAGCAAATGACACAAAATCTCCACAAATACGTGAGAAAAACAAGCAATAGAACAACGCTTTTATTGTTCTTCTTCTTCATCTTGAAGTCACCATTAGGCCTTCAACAATGAGCTATGCTCATACATCATAGTAAGTTCAAGACGGCCCCTAGCACCGGTTTAAGCGGAATTCATTGCTGGATGTCGAGCAACGCTATATCCATGTCTATTATGTCATGGATGCGGGATCGTCAACAAACATAAAATCAACTGGCAAAGTATTCTTACAATTGCTGTCATCCGTTGCCCGACAAAAAGACCAATAGAAGACAAACACAACGTTTAAAAAACCACAGGGCACTCATCGAGTCAATAGTATATTTTGTCTAAACATATAGTGGAAACTCAATATACTCTACCTTATTCTTGAAAACATTAAGGCAACTGTTCCTTTAAAGCAAATAGCTTTCATAAAAGACCTCCAAATATCTGTTGGTTTTTTTTTCTTGACAATGAACATAACTATTCAATTTAATCATCAGACAACATTAGTCAATGATTTTTTTTTTTTTAAATAATCAGGGATAAACCACAGTTTGAATCATGATTAATGATACCAAGTTTAATGCAAAACATGTACAATTTGACATAAATAAAATCTAAAAAGTTCATGTTAGATTAAAGTAATAGCAAAGAGTACAAAAATTATTCTTATTCAATACTAAATGAAAAAGAAAAAAAAAGAAACTTGGTTCCAAATGTTGACAGTAGTAATAAAATACTCCTCTGTCTGTATAAAACATATACTAAATACTACCAATATCGATGAAAAAAATCAAAATTTTACTAATCTTTTTATCAACAGGTGCTAGGTTTAGAGCTGCCTACCTCGGTGTTGCATATCGTAAACTTCTCAGATGTAAACAGGTTACAGGAAAGAATCTAGCAGAGGTATCGTAAAATATATATAATTCCACCGAAATCAGAAAGCCACACATGAACAAACAGGGTAGTCGCTTGTCAAAACATTCATATTAATATAAAAAGAATCATAAAAATAATTTGATGTTTACAATGTTAAAATTACAAAATAATCATAGGAGCTTCAATATATACTGATTTTACCACGGATTGGCCCTTTATGTCGAATATTTTACCTTGAACAACAGGAATTATTTCGATTCTAATAGGACAAAATTAGTTAATTTTTTAAGAGAAGCACTCCTAGGTAGAGGCTAATAATTGCTGTTCCGCCAATAAAACTGGAAAAAAATGCATTAATGAAATT
This sequence comes from Modiolus philippinarum, assembly GCA_002080025.1. Classification (NCBI taxonomy): domain Eukaryota; kingdom Metazoa; phylum Mollusca; class Bivalvia; order Mytilida; family Modiolidae; genus Modiolus; species Modiolus philippinarum. The sequence continues at coordinate 219,901 of MJUU01004437.1, read as the reverse complement.
TGAAGAAATTTTGGTATGAAATATTTTTATGTGGACTAGACAGCTTTAACAATAAAAAACCGACAAATAAAAAGTAATTATTGGGACTTGATTTTAGTTCCCAACTGCATGTTAACTTATGAGGATATTGGAACAGCCTTCAATATTTCGCGATTTTACCACGGGTTTGTACACAAAGCGTTTAAAAGAGACATCATATTAGAATTACTTGTTCTGCATTATTAAGTTATTTTAGTAATTGATATATCCTCAAAATAAGTTCGGTCACTTTAAGAGTAGGAAACACGAGTGCAACAATTAATGAGGGCGATACCAAATTGAGGCACATAATTTGCGTAACCGATCGCGAAATCCAAACCACAAACAGAAAACAAATAACAAGATATATTGAAATATACAACTGTAATCTAAATTTAAACAATCAAATGAACATTATGAGCATGGCAACTTACTCAATACAATAAACTACCAAACACAAAAGATCTTATCAAAATTTTTACATGTGAGCATCGACCGAGATATCTCATAAATGTAAGAAATTCCGGCTTTTCTCGAGTGAGGTGCAGCAAATTTCTTAAATGAGTAAGAGATATTACCGATCTTTTAATTTAATTGATTGTCAGTACATGTAGCTATTTTCTCCGTGAAATATGATTTTCAATGTACCGAAACATCAAATGAAGAAGCAGGCCACCGTTCTTTTAATTTCCATTGTGACGTCACACAAATTGATGATGTTTCGTCAAGAATACTGTTGTGATTTGTAAAAATAAACAGTTACCAAGTTAAGACGAGTGCACGTGAGGTCGTCTAAACTCTGTCGTCCTATCTCGGAAGAATATTTAAACTGAAGGACTTATTATGTAACATACACACAACACTGATCAAAATCATTGTCAATCAAAAACGGATAATATAAGTGCATCGAAATAGATAAATGAACAAGCAACCATTGATCTCAAATAAAACATTTTCAGATCTTTCCAATAAGAAGTATAGAAATCAGTTTTTGTAATAAGTGGACGTTTATTATTATGATCTACGTTTGTATTAGGAATGCAGGTGCCGTTCTACAACTAAAACGGATGTCTTTAAATTATTTGAACTAAGATAGTTGCCACATTTGAATGGAAGTCATACGAATTTCATGAAAGCGTTTGAACTAGTAGAACTTACTGAAAGGTTAAATAAAAAGGAAAAAGTAAAAGGTTCATGCCGCTGATTTTGAAACAAAAATTTGGCTTGAAATGTTCTTGGTTTTCCATAGGCTTTGAATAGAAATTTGCAAGTCTTAAAAATCGAGTGAATGAGTAATGTCATTTTCTGGAAATGTGGCTGAAATTCCTTAAAAGTACATGCTTTTGGAATATAACATGAAAAGTGGGTGTTCATGGGCAAATATTTTACACGTTAAGGTTTGGAAAAAGACGGGGGAGTCTGCATATCTGACCAAATCTCGGAAATAAACGGTTGCAACTACCTTAATACGACTCCTCTTTAGGTCTTCTTAAATGTGTAACAAGACCGGTGTATAAACAGTAACCAAATGTTGCGATTTTTACGAAAATACTTTATTAAATCCATTCTTTGTTATTTTATTAGGTGATAACAATATTTGGTGGAGATTCATTCCGAGTGTACTTGAATTGTGTGCTGTTTCAGTACCTCTTGGCTCTACCATTTTACATGATAATTTCAGTAGTTTATATCTATTATCTAATCGGCGCATGGTGCTTCATAGGAATAGCAGTTTTCGTTGTTGGATACCTGATACAGGTTTGTTTTAGTGTAAAAACAGTATTTAAATGGATATCAAAGCACAAAGCCAAATGCAAAATTTCGATTATATATCATAAAAATGCATGGTAATATAGAAATATCTAAGATGGTGATCAGTAGCAATAAAGAAGAACTGCTTCTCAAGAGGTAAATGTCATTATTGCATATCAGTAAAAATATGGAATTCTATTGGCCTTAACCCAATCACATGACCTTCTCTATCTTGCGGTATTGATGCCATTGGTCCCAAAAATCTGTTATGGACCGATAGATGCAGTCAATACCAGATATGGACCGGTAGTTGCAGTCAATACCAGATATTGACCGATCGGTTGAATTGTGACGTCAATTTAAGAAGAACGATAAAAGTGTTCACTGGTATACTAGTTAACTGATGATTACAGAAGTGGAATATTTTAGCTTAGATACATGTATATATTTATGAGAAAAATAATAACGTTGATTGCAGTTTTTCATTTTGCAAATAAATAAAATATTAAAAAAAACGTTACGCTTTTAAACACTCTCAAACGGAAAAATAGATAATGAATAACAAACAATGTCATTTATTTGGTTTATTCAATGCAATAAACACAATAGAAACTGATTTATACGGCAATATCGTAAATAGACTGCCCTCGAGGCCATGGTATGGACCAGAGAAATGATATGCCCTCGCCTCCGGCTTGGGCCATATCATTCCTCTGGTCCATACCATGGTTCTCGGGCAGTCTATGCATTACGATATTGCCGTATAAATCAGTTACTATTGTATAAGTAGTTCATATATACAGTTTTCTACGTAATAGTTAATAGTTTATAACAAACAAGTGCAATGATGAGAATGTGCACTGTTTTCAACTTCAATTTCAGAATAAAAAGTTTTGGCAAATAAGATTATTTGCGGATAGCTTGTATATAACACGCGTTAATTACAAAATCATATAATTTGTATATAATTTGTATATATAGTCTCTAACACTGTTTCCAGTTCTCAAATCGAGATTTGAAGTCAAATTTTTCACATTTTAAAGTTGTTATCAGGAACTTTAGAATGTAAAAATTCAACTATCGAGAAAACGGAAGTAGAATCCCGAAGGAACAAGGGATGCGATGACCACAAAAATCGAAGTCCAAAGACATGGCATAAACGGCAACAGAGAAAAACAAAGACAAAACAAGGACGTGAAACAGCTACAATGCACTGAAATGAAAATGATGATAACGAGATGATAAATGAATAAAAATGAATAAAACGAATAAAATTAATGTCTTAAAATTGTTAATTAATCGTATTTTTCAGGCAGGACTGGCAAAGTTGGGCGAAGTTGCACGTCGTAAAACGTTAGTTTTCACAGACAAAAGGGTAAGGTTACAATTTCTTCACGCACAGCTTTTATTCAGACTTATTGTTATTTTGGGCATATGATACTTTATTCAGCTTGTACATGTCCATTCGAATGTTTGTCAGTTCGTCCGTCCGAAAATATTTCTGAAAAAAAATTTCTATGCCTTTACTGAAAAATGCATACCTCTGTCCTTATCTGAATTTTGATTTTCTATTTAGATTCTATTTGTTATTTTTTTTCTCTATCAGCTTTAATATGTTTTTCGGTTAATGTACTTCCAAATGTTTTGGTTTGATCTGCACTGATGAGACATACGTTGTCGAAATGTGCATATACAGAAAATGAATTAAAAGTATCTTCATATTTTGTTATTATTTGGTATCCAGCCTTTGTATAATTAGTTGTAAGAAACCTCTAATTGTAACTTCCGTCCTATTTTACGAAAGTAGGACTGCTTTGAAACATCAATTTTCGTCGCATTTTCTCAGCTTCTACTGAAGGGATTGATTTCATCTTGTAATGAAACCTTTGTATAACTAGTTCTAAGGAACATCATATTGTATGTCATGTCGTACATATATCTCATATTTATCCACATATATATTTTTGGTTTGGAAACTTTATTAACTTTTCCGATAACCTATTTCTTATTTAAGAAACACCAAGATAAATAAAATATGATAAACAAAAGAAAAAAATTACAATAATTCATTTATTGTAAATACACGAAAATCACACATACACTGGCCGAAAGGTCAAACATTTTGAATTTCAACAAATGAGTTTTATATTTGTATTAAGTATTGGAATGGATATTCACATATATCCTATTCGGTCTTAATAAAACTACTAAGTAAGAATATTGGTTTCAAATTTTATTAACTTTTTTTCACTTGTCAAATGATGTGATTTTATTTCTCATTTGCAAAGGTTCGAAAGATAACTGAAGTCTTGAATAATATTAAGTTCATCAAGATGTATACCTGGGAGGAAGCATTCCAAAATGAAATATCAGGTAATAAGGCATAATGTGTGTTTTGTAACAAAGAATTCGACAAAGAATACAATTATAACTAAATTTGCCTCTAAAATTACAAATTACTTACAAAGTAAATTGTCGCCATAAGTATTTATATTGCTTTGGGGGACTTAAACCATTATGATCAAAGAAAAATTCCAATATTTCCTTATATACCTGTCTTCAGTTTTTTGTATATAATTTGTTCATTTGTACAAACATTATATGTTATTCGGGAATCTTCACAGGGAATATGAACCCGTATCCCCTGTGAAGCCCGAATAACTATTATATTCTACTAGAAGTGCTATAATTTTTCTTTTAAAAGCGTTTAAAAATTGTGATTTTCGCTACCACAGGGATACGATCTCATATCCCCTGTCAAGGTAACCAACCAAATTGCAGGATTTACCAGGATATTTCACTTCAGCAGAAATATAAAGTTGTACAAAGTTGTGCAAATGTTCAAATTGCCGAGCCTTTATATCACTGATCATTTCTTACTTTGTAACTTGCTTAATACTCCGGACCACCTGGTACCGCTCTCGGTTTTACGGGAGTTCACACTGTCAGTGCATTATCTTTTTTGTGTTGTCTTGTTGCATTTTAGTTTTGTCTCCGTTATTTATATTTGTTGTACCAATACTTCCTTCTCCTCAATTCAAGGATAACCTTCATCTTATATACCCAAATGAACTAGAAATTAAAGAGACCACTGATACGCCATCATCAGCATCATACCTGGACCTTTACCTCTACATTGATAACTCTGGACGTCTGAAAACAAAACTTTACGCCAAGCGTGATGATTTCGACTCTCCGATAGTGAACTTCCCGTTTTTGAGCAGTAATATTCCCACTTCTCCGGCATATGGCGTGTACATTTCACAACTCATTCGCTATTGCCGTGCCTGTAGTTTGTACAGCGATTTTGTCAACAGAGCGAAATTACTGTCTCAAAAACTTATACATCAAGGGTATGTTCAGTCACTGTTGCAAATGTCACTACAGAATATTTTACGAAAGGATATGGAGTAAATGAACATTTTACGGTCGTCACCACGATTTGACATACCATTACAATGTTTTCTGTTTCACAAATGAGAACAGTTATCTTTGGGTAAATCCAGAGTTTGTTACCGGACTGACTAACACCGACTGTGACAAAACCGGACTTTTCACTGGCAGTGTGACGGGTGCCACGCGTGGAGCAGATCATGCTTACCCTTCCGAAGCACCTGATGATACCTCAGTTTTTATAGGGGTTCAAACTGCTAGTGCTTTAGTTTTGTGGCGTTCTTGTTCTTTTTTGTTTATTTGTTTTGTCTTTATCATACTGTCTCAATTCGTGTTGCTGTGAATTGCCGTTATTTTGGATTTATGATTTTAGAATTTTCCCTTTCCTCGTTCTTGCTTCGGTATTCGTTTGTAGATGTATTCTCCATATTTGAATGTAAAAGTGATTCCACAGGCTTTTTAAAATTTAACCTTAGTACTAATTGAGGGTAAGAGAGGTAATGTGGACCATGTATTTTAGTTGTTTTTGTCACAGGGTTAGAAAACACAAACGAATCAACCAAAGGACAAATCCTTCAAAAATAGACCTTACGACGGTTGCTGTTAACAGAGCAGGACAAACGTACCCTTCCGGAGCACCAGGTGTCATTCGCAATTTAATGTCACGGGAGTTCACACTGTGGGTGCTTTGGTTTTGAATGTTGCGTTTTTTATTTCTGTGTATTGTAGCTGTCTAAAGTCATTTTTCTGTTTTCTTGTTTTGGCCAAGTCTTTGAATTCAATTTTCTGAAATACCACTCCTTTGTTCCTCTGGTATTCCACAACTTAACAGAATTATTGCCAAAATCATTAACACTGTCACGATTCAATTCAGCACGGCTAATAATAGAGGATGTTGTCGCATCGCTGGAATTTTAAATCATAACAAATTTGTTGAATTGGCATGTCCCAGCAGACAATAGGGATTAAATTTTGTGTCACTTTAAGCTGACTTATTTCTTTTCCCATATGTAGCCGGGTTCTTAAAAGGGTAAGATCGAAAAAAAAACTTAAATCTGGAAGAATCCTCCTCTTTCAGTTTCCGATGATATTCAGGCATGGAACAATCTTCAATTTAACATTCATGTGATATAAACCGCACTGAACTTGAAATTTAATTAACAATAATTACATTTCATGCATATTCATTTGAATTCTGTCAATATAATAGGTGAACACCGATCTCGTGTCATATCAATGTGAAGTTGCAATTCCAATGAAAAAAACATTTGACCACATGTTCACGTGGTGGATTAATTTGTAAAAATATAATACCAATGACCATGATGTACATTCCTGTAAATAAATTGTGTTTTTTTATATTTCGGTTAAAATGTAATTATAAGAATTGAATGCATTATTTTGAAGTTTCATAGGATTATGAAAGTGTTGACCGGGCGCACATTTTCAACATGGAGCGCTACCGCGCTTCATTAAATATGTGCTTCGGTCAACACTTTCATACCCCAATTAAACTTCAAAATAATGCATTTAATTCCTAAATGAAAGGATGGGTAGTAAAAGACAAAGTCTACAAATACACGGTAAAACAACGATTCCAATGTTGTAAGATTGGTATTCATTGCTAAATGTCGGGAATCGCTACATCCATGTTGTTTTTACTCATGTATGGGATATCGTCATCAAGCATATATATTTTGGGGGGATGTTTATTTTTTGGGGTTTTTTTTTCTTTGTTTGTTTGTTTGTTTGTTTTTTCTTTGTAGTTTTCACGTTTTCTCTATTAATATAATTCTCGTAGTTTTAGATTTTTTATTTAAGAATTTTAACCTTTGCTTCAGTATTTGTTTACTTATGTATTAAAATAAAATTACAATGGTCAACTTAATTAAATGGATATTTCTATCATATTCGTTCCATGTCCTCGGATAAACATCGGGTATAGAATCTAATGGAGCTCTCTCAAGTTTGCATGGTACAACCCCTCTTTAGCGGATTTTCCACAAAAGACTTCCCTGATACATAAATTGTACTTACATGTAGCCATCACCGAATAACGGGAGATAACGTCTAAAACTCGATTTAAAGGCACAATTCCCACTAATAGGAAAAAGAAGGGAAACGGGGAATGTGTCAAAGAGACAACGACCCATAGGGTGGTAATGACAACTCAAAGCCACCATAAGATCTTCAATGAACGGTGAGGAAACCCCACACCCAACGACAGGTCGGAGTTGGCCCCTAAATAAAGAGTAATCAAGTTCAGCGAAATAAACATCATCGTGGCTCCTATAGACATAAATTGAAGTAACTAGAAAACAGACAAGACATAACAAGGCTTAATAATTTTCCTGACTTAGGACAGGCGCAAACCTGCTGCTTACTTAATTCTACCTTTCAAGTGACAGTCTAATTTTTTTTCTTCGTGTAACCTTTTACATTTCATAAATATTATAAAACATGTCTCTTCCGAATAGCTATAACATTGGCAAAATGGCGTTTTAATTCATGAATCTCAATATAAGTATGATATACGATTCAGGGAAATAAGCAATGAATGGACATGAAGTAAATGCTTACTAGAAAAAATCTATAAAAATACATGGTAGAACAATGCAATTGAACAACACTTTTATTGATATTCTTCATCTTGAAGTCCCGGAATGTCCGAATGTCCATAATGTCCGAATATGAGAAATTTACATGGATGCAGAGCAAATGCGAGTACTTATGTATATTCATCCTATGCTCGATTACGGCATGATAGAAATGCGAAATGCAAATTGACGATAAAAGTAATATTTATTAGAAATGATCATTTCCATCGCGTATGCACTGAACCGATTTCGATTGTTATCATATAAATAAGGCAATATTTATATACATTATGTTTTATAAAGAGCTGTATTAAATATACAACGGTAATAATATTCATTTTGTCTCTATTCAGCAATACGTGAAAGAGAAAAATATTATTTGATGATGTCTGCAATCTTAATGTCGATTGGTAACGCCATTATACCAGTGACTCCGACCCTTGCATCAGTAGCAGTAATATCATCCTTTTCAGCATATGGATATGATATCTCAGCATCAACGGTTTGTATATTTTTCGAAACAGACATGAGATATCAGATAGAAGTGCCAAATGAATTTTTAAGGTAGGTCGACACTGATACACAGCGCATTCGATTGGCGCATATTGCAAACTCGGCTCGGAAGCGGAATCGACTTGATTTTAAGCCAAAATGTTCTGTTCTTAGACTTTTCATTGTAACTTCATTATGAATTATCTATTTTTCCGCGAAGTATCTCCATTTTACCGTAAATATTTTCTATGTAAATTACATGAAATATTTCTCTTAATCAAAAGGTGGCATATAGAATTTTCAGTACAACAGATATCTTAGGTGAATCTCTCGTAACAAAATCTATCTGACATCTTATGAGAGCTTAACAATAAGTTCTCAAAGATCTCCATATATTCTTCATGTATATATAATGCCTAAAACACCGAATTCGGTCTGTTATCCAAAGCCTGATAACAGAAAAAGTGATCGATGACATGTCATATGCAGAAAATAAATTAACAGTAACTTCGGTATTTTGTTTTCTATTTTATTTTAGGAATAAATGAGGTAAGACCTACAAAATATCTGAAAATAAAAAAAAAATCTCGTCTGATATTTTAATTGGGCTCAAACTACTTTAAGTTGGTTCGGTAGTATTCCGCTATTTTGATTTCATGTTTCATGCTTTGATAGATATTTTTTTTTTATTTAAGAAAAATACAGACATTTTAAAATATGGACAATTCTTAACAATATTTTGCTTAAACACATATAATGGGCCCATTTCCATTAGGTTAGCCTTCATCTTAGACGAAAAATTCAGAATAGTATTCGACTGTAAAATTCTTTTAAAAGAAAATTCAAATGACGTATAAGAGACGCACGCCAAGGGTAAAATAATTTGATCTAGTTACTTTTAAAAAACTGCCGATTGAATAACCCCCTCCCTTTGTAAGCGAAATATTCCTTGTATAACACTCTCAATTCTTGACATGAAGTTTGATTGTGCTAATATTTATTGTAGTTTTCAGTGAGAGGCAAGTGCGTTTTTGTGTAGATTTTGTGCTCCGTTTGTCACATTCTTAACACATTTAAAAAGGTACTGATCTACCCCCCCCCCCAGCTTTTTCAATTAGCATTAACTTAGTAACTTTAAAAATTTGATAAGTAGACATTGAAAATACCAATGATTCAATTGGGCTGATTTAATTATTCAAATTTATATATTACACTTCAATATTCTAAATATAGTCTATGTGTAAAACTGGTATTTATTTTGTAGGCTTTTGCTATTGTTGGAACACTACATTTTTTGCGGATAATTGTTATTTTTATGCCATTTGCCACTAGAACCCTTAGTGAAGTCCGTGTTAGCTTTGAAAGACTTAAGGTATGACATAACTTATTCTTATTGGTGTCAAATAAGTGTGAACCGAACCCTCAGCCTAAAAATAAAATAATCCAAAGAAAATGACAACGTCGGAAATGAAAAGATACAAAGATACATGTATATTAGTACAGCTCAAGGAAACAAAATGAACAACACAGAAACAAATTAAAATGGTGAATGAAAGGATATGGAGTAAATGCACATGAGACAAAGTCTCTACAAACATATTTATGGTAAAAATAAGTAAAGGAACAACGCTTTTATTGTTGATCTTCATCTTGAAGTCACCGTGAGGCCTTAAACAACTAGCTGTGTTCATACCTCATAGTAAGTGGAAGACGGCCCCTAGCACCGGTGTGAGCGGAATTCTTTCTTTGCTAATTAAAACCACGATTTAGAATAGGTGCACCGGTAGAGTAATCAACAACAAGTAACAACAAGTCTTACTTGTTTACTTATTTACCTGCTATATCTTTTATTTTGATTTTAGCTGACATGACAATTAATTTGCATCATAGTTCATTTTATATCAATTTTCATGGACAATGCTTTAGAAAATGCTTAACAAAATGAAAACATATACTACGGATTTGATTTATATTCCGCCTCAAGGCAGGAATAAATAAATTACAATATTTTCATTTTCACACTATGCAAGCATGTATATAACGTATAAATATTAATGTCTTACCCATAATTCAGCAGAAAATTTGAAAATTGCTTCCAACATAACGACGTATACTTATATACAGAGTCATCCTTTGAAACATCAAAATATCAAGGGCATTTAATACAGCGAGGTTATACAAAATATAACTCACATCATTATAAAATAATAAAAAACACATATTACACAACTGATTTTTGAAAAATGTCGTTACTTAAGACTTAAATTGATCCTGAAAATAATACCTAGATATAACAAAAATAAGTCATATTTTTCTTAGTTATGGTGTACTTGTACATGAGATAATATCTCATGTGTAAACCTTGTTCAATGACTATTATCTAAATTAATGTAAATTCTAAAACCTAAGGTTTAACTCCCTCCATCGTAGTTTTGTCCTTAGCTATATTTGATATTACTGATTATTCGGATTTTGTTTGGTTTATGCATTTTAATCATTTTTTTAATTATTGATTTCCTATGTTTGGGGTCTAGTGCAGCTGATGAATTAATTTCCGAAATGGCCATACAGCTCATTTAAATTATTGCAGTAGGAGTTAACTTATGTGTTATGGTCTCATGTTCATTTACTCTATATCCTTTTGTAAAATACATAACTTGCATTCTATGGTTCAAATAAATATTTCAGCCCTGGAATTCGCCTAAATAAGATATTAAAAGGATATGATATTATATACATACTGTTTTCAGTGGAGAGTGTTATAGTAGATAACCACACTTGAAAAAAATTCTCATGCAGAAAAATATCACTCTCGACAGGATGGTATGAAAGATTACTATACGAAGAAAAATATCAGACGAAGAAAAATATTTCCGAGACAGAGTCGACAATAATTGAACATAACCTTCATGTAAAAGTTTTTTAGAAAATTAATTTCGGTCTATTGACAAAATCGCTGTACAATATACAAGCACGACAATAGCGAATAAGTTGTGTAATGTAAACTTCAAATGCCGGAAAATTGAGGAAATTACTGCTAAAAAGCGGAAAGATTAGTATTAGAAAGTTGAAATCACGCTTGCTGTAAAGATATGTTTTCAGGCGTAAATGTGGAGGTATAAGTCCGGATATGATGCTAATAATGGTGTATCAGTCTTTTTATTTTCGAGTTCATACAAATATATACAAATGTATAAAATGAAGTTAATCCTTAAAAGGATTATTTAATGGAAGAACAGAAGCTGAAAGGACTAGTTTGAAGTCTTTTTTTCTGAACTATTCCTTGTATGAACTTTTCTTCACACAATGAAGGAATAAAATCTGCTAAAATGGCGCACAGTTAGTCCCAATAGATATCACTATTGTCTGCTGGAAAATTTTTCCTCCAAATTCTACAGATATGTTCTCAATAAAAAATTTCCAGTATTGCAATGACATCCATCCTCTTCTGTATGCTGTTTATGTGAATCAGAGTGACGTTTAACAAAAGGGACTCATCTTTACGTAGCACCAAATATGAATATCTTTTTTCACCCTTCTTAGTACAAAAAGACTTATTTATTTAATCCCTGAGTACTGACTCTAACTTACAGGTATCATGTTGGAGAATAGTATAGAGTGTGGTAAAATCAAATGTTTTGACACTCTTGTAGTTGTTAAGCCCAATTGAAGATAGATATGTAATTCTTTTGAGCTTTTGAGAATCCACATATGATTCACACTTCTTGTTGAGTATTCATCCTATCACTGTATATCTTTAGGCCATCTATCACTGCAGTAAGGAATGTAATTTGAGGATAGTAAGGAGGTTAGTTGTGCATTTGGCAGGCCATGCAATGTATCTCAATTTTAAGGGCATTTATGAAATTTAGGTACCCAGTAGATACAAGGCAGGTGTTTGTTCTCTTTTAAATTGATACTAAAAGAAGACAATATCATTTTGTGATTGTTTAGTTCGTTCTCCCTTGGTGTGGTAGAGAGTGTAGAAGTGGGGTTGCCAACTTGCCAAATGAATTGTCAATACCAATCTCCTTTACTAAGCAGTCAATAAAGTTTCTTTTGTAGATAAATTTGATGTTGTTATGGGTGGACCTTGTGAGCTGGTGCAATAACATAATTGCCATGGAGAAAGGATAATGTTTTTCCTGCATCGGGATCCTCGAATATTCTTTTTGAGCCATTCGATCTACAATCAATTACTTTATAGACCCAAAACAGTTGGACAGTGTTTCGATTGTTTTCATTTCTCTCTTATCCAAGTTGTGTTTCCAATTGATAGGTTGTGGTTAACGATATTTTTTACCTTTTGTGAACAAATCACGCAATATCTCATTGTTGAGGTCCCGGTTATAGCGTGTTCAGCAGGAGCGTACGTAAATGCAGAAAAGACACAAGAGCAATCAGATGGCTTTGATTTGAAGTCATCAATTTGGAAATGCCGAAATACTTTGTCGTAAATGACGACGATGAAACAAATAGACATAATACAAAAGCCACAAAAAATAAAGTTGAAATTTTCAAAATTAAGGAACTGACCTCTGCCTCACTTAAAATAGAATTTTGCCATGGCCATAACTACTACATCGTCATTCCAATGCGCCATAATTTCCTCCATCCAAAACTGTATAATGCTGATGCGTCTTATTCCGTTAACCTAAAATTCAGAAAAATTATGAAAATACTAAGCAATTGAACAACGCTTTTATTGTTGTTCTGTATCTTGAAGTGGCCATGGGGCTTCAATAATGAGTTTTACTCATACCTCATAGCAAGTTCAAGACGCCCCCTAGCACCGGTTTGAGCGGAATTCATTGCTGATTGTCGAGCGACGCTACATCTATGCTTTTTTACTCTTTGATCCATGGATGCGGGATCGTCAACAAACATAAACTTAAGTGGCAAAGTGTTCTTACTATCGCTGTCATCCATTGCCCGGAAAAAAGACTAATAGAAGACGATCACAACATTTCAACAATCACAGGGCACTCATTGAGTCAACAGTAAAAAAACTTGGCAAAATAAATCATGAGATGTGTATACAAAAAATAGGTGGTCAGACTCACAATTTTTAATTACAAAAAATAAAAGAAGCAAAAATGTGAAAGTGTGAAAGCGCATCCATATGGAGAAATTTTCTCAAGAACAAGTACATCATACTGTAACTAAAATGTATATAGAGCATACATCTCAAACTAGCACCTTATACTAGTATGTTCTCAGCAGGCTTGCTTTATACATGTTACAAACGCTTCTGCATTAATATTATGTAACGCCTAACAGTCGTCGCTGGATATTATTGGGTTCACAACTAAAAAAAACAATGGACAATAATACATTGATAACTTTGCTGCTCATTGTAGAAACTTCTGGTACAGGAAGACTTTCAACCTCCATCAGCCGATTGTAAATGCTCTGAAAATGCTATTGAAATTGAAGACGGATGTTTCCAGTGGGATGCACAAGACGGTGCTTCTGATAAGCAAGGCATGTAGTAATGTAAATAAAAAAATCTCAGGGTAATTACGACCAGGACTCAATGTGTATATGCGTATATGCCGTAAAATAAATTGATAAAAAACATATGAAGTAAACAAATACATATATTATTATTCAAATATCTATTAGTCCTCCAAATAAAAGCTTTAAGAAATGGATTAGCACTATTTTTCTATCCGTTAGATTTTAAATGAATCGGTATATGTGAAGACTCAATCCGACCAAACGTAAATTTAGCGAGAACGAGTGACAGCGACCTTTTTTTCTGGACTAAGAGCCGGTATTTGCAATATTTTAAGAATTCAGTTTTTATTCATCTAATTTATGTTGATTTGCAGTAAAAATAGCAGAGGTGGTCTTAATTAAGCAGAAATGAAGCCTTTGAAGAACTCAGTATCTAATACCTTTTTTAAATGCTTCAATAATAATTGTCTTTATCATAGTATATTTGAGAAAACTATAAGAACGCAATTTTGTCTCAAAAATGCGTTGGTCTCTTTTTATATGAGTTTGTCTTTCTGAATTGGCATTTTTGATCATTGCTCCCTACTTGCCATGGTTTTATCATTATTTTTTTTTCTCAATTGTGTTTTTTGAATTCACTTAAATTGTTATTGAAAGGTTGTCGACAGTGAAAAAATGCTTAGCCCTTTACTAAGTAAAAATGAATCTTGAATCACAATTTGGACGGAAACATCAAATGTGTTGCACAAGCGATTGTTGTCTTTTAGAAAATATGTTTACGATGAAGGCCTTAATAATAAAGCGGTCACAGAAATAACTATGCCGAAGATAAAGTCGGAGATAGTTTGTGCTGCTTTCCGGGTAACAAATTGAAGATTTTATAACGATTTATAGTTGTTTATCACTAGGTGTCTGGTTAAGTAATTCAGAAAGTTGTTATCTGGTGATTTACAATACATCAGATTTGTTTAACCCATTCTTCTTAAATTTTTTATCCGCTGTGAAAAATTAGTCTGTGCAGACTGTTTGTGTACTGGTGAGGTCGATGATTTGTTTAAATTTTCAACGAAGAACTGACGATAAACTTGTGACAAGAAAAGTAGTATAGTTAATAAATTATTAGAAAAGAGGTATTCCTAATTCAAATCAAACTCTAGAATCAAAATTGTGTTATGAATCATACATATCTATTTACATGTAACGTGCAAAAAGATTTCAAAATGCCTGAATCTAAAGACAAATCGTGCTCTCTACAAAATCAATAACTGACAGAAAATATGATTATATTCAATGGATCATATTTGTTGGGGAATTTTTGTTTGAAATTAACTTTACCTTTCTATAATGATTTGTTTTAGATGAACCAAAAGAAGAAGCTTTCAGAATTCAAGGAATCACTTTAACTGTTCCAAAAGTATGTTCATGATTAATGATTTGTTTCCATTATTAATGATTTGTTTTGAATAAAAAAAACAACGGCAGTAGAATACCGAAGGAACAAAGGAGTGAAATTGACAAAAATCGAAGTCAAAAACGAAACAGAAAACAATGACGCCAGAAACAAAAACAACGACGCAATACAGACACAAAGCACGACATATTTTTTGACAGAAATGGTAACCTACTAGCGTTTTTTTATTTTTAAAACAAATAGTTGCTCATTTTAGACAATTGTTGCTTGATACCTTTTTTTATTTCTGACTATAGAATTTTTGAAACTTGCAACTTTTGTTGTTTAGTTTGTGTGTCAACATGTTACGTTTTTGTATTTGACTACAGGAAATACAGCAATTGACGATTTTATCACATTTTGTTTGATCTGTGTCAGTTTATTCATCTTTATATATAGGACATTCTATAGATGATTCCGTGAAACGAAATTTGCTAAGATCATATGCGTGATGTATTTATCGTACAGACTGGAATAATATATATATTATGATATTGAACAGAATTAATCGTCTGTTGATTTTTTTCCTGTCACCAACATATGTTGTTCTTGTAACAAAGTTACAAATCAGAGACCCCAATTAAGTGCATTCTAACAAAAGTCGGTGCGAATTAAAAACATCGCTCTGGCTCAACCATTGTGAGTCTTTGCATGCTTTAAGTACACCCTAATACTATTAAAATGCTTGACTTGAGGCATATCGTTCACTGGATTTTACTGTATCATGCGAAAATAAAAAATTTGCATGTGTGACTCTTCATTGAATTAAAATATTGACATCTGGATTTTTTACACTTTGCAATATGTCAACTTTAGAACGTGCAAATGCAAAATTCTAACAGTCTTCAATACAGAAATACTTACAAATATAGACATGTTGCTTTAGAAATTCGAAGACACATGTACTTTCTAGATATTTGTAGACAAAGAGATAAGGTTGCAATCTGGATCTATAGCAAAGTCAACATTTTATATTTAGTGAGAGACAAGGAAAATGATAATCAAACCTGATGTTGTGCACGATATTGCCGTCAATTTATAATGATATTGTTTTATACAAAAAGGTATAGTATGAATCGTGAAAATTTAGACTAATATATTCTACATTTTTATATCACTGCTTCAACAATGAAGTACAGGAATTAAAGACAATTTGTATGATTATAATAGGGAAAATTGATTGGAGTGTGCGGTCCTGTCGGAGCTGGAAAATCATCATTACTAACAGCCATTTTGGGAAGGGTATGGTAAATAATATTAGCTTGTAATTTGCAGTTAAGTTTGGAAGTCGTATATATCAGTTGCACGTTGGCAATACCAAGTTAGATAAATATTATAAATTTACAACATTCTGATTGGTTAAAAAACAAAATAAAAGGTTACCTGTGATTCCAGATTCTGAATATAGCCCATTGCGACAAGGCATGTTTGTTCAGTGCATATCAAATGTGTAAAAGCTAATAGCAAACAATTTACCAATATGAGCTGATTAGAAAAGCCGAAATTGGCTAAGGACAGAGCTATGCAAGAGGGAGATTCTCAATATGTACTCCGGTTTTGAAAATGAAATGATTACCACGCAAGTTAGTAAGTGTGGTTAACATCACTTTCTAACACTTCCGTGTGTATTCATGTCTAGCAACAGGAGAATCCAAATTTCTAATGATGCATGTTGTTGCAAAAAGGAGTGGCACAGCATAAAATTGAAGAAACAACTATATGCTTTTGTATAAAAAACAAATAATGACTTTCAATTACGGTGTAACGTACAATATAAGCAGCTGCAGTTATAATGACACATCTTTGAATTGTTAAATTGTGAAATTCATCTCATCCAAAGTTGGTTGTCTATTGTCTTCAAGTCTAGCATTAACATTATTGTTTTATGTATTGTAAATATTTTTATATCAAGAAAAATGACAACTGACATAGACACTGTAACAATCTCGCAAATTGTGATGACGAACTTCTGTATTGGTAATTGTAACAGTACTTGAGTATAACTATAGCATATATTTAAAAAAAAACAGCAAGGTGTCTCTGTAGAAAAAAAACACTGTTACCGACGCTGCAGGGCAACAAGACGCTAAACGACCGATAGATGAAATATCGGAAGGTCTGCATTGGAGGTGAAAATCATTATTGTGGTTAAGATTTTATTTAAGGAGATCTGAATTATCGATATAAAGATGATGAAGGTCCAAGTTTTATTTTTACAATGTTGTACATTTGGTACCTGTAATCGAACAATGTAAAATCACCGTAGGAGAGGCAAAACCAAATGTACGTGTACTCATGGTTCATATATAATTGTTTATCTAAAATCTGACATATCTAAGATTTTTTGCCAAAGATTTACATTTAATTTCAAATGCAGATATTCATGCTTCCATTAAATGTACATGTACATGTATTAAATATATAATATCCTGGTTAAATACACGAAAAATCATTAATATATTTTTTTATTTTATATTTAGATGAGAAGGGAATCTGGTCACCTGGCTGTAAAAGGTACCATTGCATATTCATCACAGCAAGCATGGATTTTTAATGAAACTCTTCGGGAAAACATCTTATTTGGAAGGACATTTAATGAATACAGGTACTTGATATACTTTGATAATCGAAAATATAGAATGTTTTGCAGACAGGCGATTTTACTGTTTTCTAGATGAAAACAATATTTTAAGTTCAAGAATACGTTAGAAATGAAAAAATTCAGAATTATGGGTTCTCATTTAACACAGGCTTCACGTCTTGGGTTATATTTTTTCATGAATTGCCTGTTGTTCATTGTAAATTCCATGCCAGAGAACACAACACAGAAAAGTAATTGCGAATGTTATGAGAAATTCATGCATGTCACTAAGCATGAACCAATCACAAGTTATTATATAAAACTTCGAAAAACTGAATAATTGAGAATGTTTAGTGCTGGCAACGGAAAATTACTATAGCAAGAAAAACGACGTCATAAAAATTCAGAAAAATGTGTAATGTGCATTTTATGTGTCTTTTTAGCTAACCTGGCTATGCGGTGTGAGCTTCTGCCCTCACTTGGCGTCCGGTGTCCGTCAAAAGTCCGTCTAGTGCTTTAGTCTTGTGGCGTTCTTGTTCATTTTTGTTTATTTGTTTTCTCTTTGTCATACACTCTCAATTCGTGTTGCTGTGAATTGCCGCGATGTTGGATTTATGATTTTAGAATTTCCCCTTTCCTTTTCTTGCTTTGGTATTCGTTTGCCGATGTATCATACACTTTCTATCATTCAGAGATTATCTCAACTGAAACCACTTTCTAAATGGAACCAAGCTTGGTGGTCCAAATGAAAACTGTATCCAGAAGGTCCCTTACTCATCCATATGGCCGCATGAGTGGATCTTGGTATAACATTGGACGATATAGAAAGACATTTAAAGATCTTCTCAAAAACAACCATTAAAATTATAACAAAACTTATTCACAATGGCCCTCGCACGGTCCCTTCCTAAAAATGAATTCGGCAGGTCTGCAAGATGGCCGCCAGTGGGGGACATAGTTTTAAAATTCAAAGATGCCCTTTTCAGTAATTACCAGTCTAATCAAAACCAACCTTAATCAAATTGGTCCTTAGACAGTCCCTTCCAAAAACTTTATCCGGCAGTCCATATCTCTTCCAAGATGACCGCCGGCGGGGAACATTGTTTTAACATTGCATCCTATGGAAAAGAATTTCAAAGATTTTCTTCTCAAAAACTAAAAGTTCAAGCAAAAGTTTTGTCACAATAGTCCTTTTATGGTCCCGTTCAAAATGTATCCGGCAGCTCCGTACATTTAACAATAAGGTCGCCAGTGAAGAATATAGTTTTAACATTGGACCCTATGGAAAACACATACAAATATCTCGTTCTCAGAAACTACAGGTTAAGTCCAGTTACAACCAAAATAATTCATGATGGCCGCTAGCCTGAACATAGTTTATGTTGAATTCTAGTCAAAGAATATGGTCTCTGAATCAACAAATTTAATTTGAGCCAAACTTGATCACAAAAGTCCTTCGGTAGTCTCCTCAAAATTTTGTATCTGGCATGTCTACATCTGACCCAAGTTGGCCTCAGCGGGGAACAAAATTAAAACTCTGGACCTTTTTTGGGATTACCATTAATCTCTCTTTGTCATGTTCCACTTGAGCGACACATACTCTACTGAATCTCTTGTTTATTTTAGTGCTTTTTATCTCTACAAAACTTATATTCATTTATATGTTGTAAAACAAATAAAACACTTATCAATATTTTGGGGTTGAAATATGATATTTCAGTTATCAAAATTGTAGAATTTTAACTAGTACTTATTGATGCAGAAGAAGTTGTTTTAATTTAGATTCGGAAATGTTATACAAGATTGTTGTTTGAAACCGGATCTTGCAAAACTGGAAAAAGCAGATGAGTCAGAGGTGAATAAATTGAAAATATAAACTCTGTATGAATACAATGTTTTTTTTGTACTTTTTTATTTAGATTTTCAGCTATTAGATGAACACATTTTTAATAAAAGTAAAGGATAGGTTTCACTAAAAATAAAATGTTCTTTAGACTTGAATAAAATTTAAAATAGTTTTGTTAAAACTAACTGAATATTTATATGCGCCATTGTTAAAAACGCTATTCTTGAATCTAATTAAACTTTGTCTTGCCTTGTATAGTTCGGACTTACATTGAAGTGTATATAATTTCTCAGTTTTGATGACACTTGTTGATCGAAACAATAATCACCGAAAACCAAAAAACTATATATAAAACAGGCAGTATTTTGTAACATGAATGATCGTATGGCAAGGTACTGTAAAAGTAAATGTTAAGTTTGGAATTTACGTTTTCTACAAGATCTCTAATCAAAATTCTTACAAAAATTTCTTTGTTGAATCATAACCGTCTACATATATAGGAAATTATAAAGCGAATACCGAAGCAAAAAGGGAAAAAGGGGAAATTCTTAAATCAAAAATAGGGTCTGTAAGTCTCGTCATGTGACTCACGAGAATTCACGATAAACAGGATATTCGAACACGCTTCCCGCCAAAACATGACGTCTTAGGATTATGACGTTCAAATTTTTGTTTGAAACGTCATATATCTTTGTTTAAAATGTAACTTCCGGGTACAGTTTTTGATCCCGGAAGTTCCAAAATTGTACGAGACTTACAGACCCTATTAAAAAACACAGCGAGATGTAGCAAAAATGGATACAATCAGACAAAGGGTAACCATAAATAAAAATTAAATATATTATACAGCATTAACATATGAAATCTAATTATGAAGTTAACCTTGTAAAAACATAACGATGAAATATGTTTATTGATATTTGTGGGTACATGAATAGCAAATGGATCAGTTTATTCTATACGTAAAATTATTTACTAATGTTTTTGTGGCTGCATAATAACAACACCATGGTTATGTTTTATGAAAAATGCAATCTTCCAGAATCTTTTTGGATATTATTGGTAAATATTACTATCTGCTGGTTTTTTTAAAGATAGGTGAGAGTGGCATTAATCTGAGTGGAGGGCAGAAACAACGAGTTAGTTTAGCAAGGGCTGTTTATAGTGAAAGCGATATCTATCTTCTAGATGATCCTTTATCTGCTGTAGATGTTCATGTGGGTCAGCATTTGTTTCGGGAATGCATTAAAACAAGGCTCTCTGGAAAAACAGTTGTTCTTGTAACGCACCAGCTTCAGGTATCAATAATAACAAACAGTATTCATATTTTAAGATATTGGTTGTTAGTATCGTTAATCAATGCAGATGATTTTTTTTTATGAAAAGCAGCAGTACCATTTTTCTTTTGTTGTATATTAATGTTAAAGCACCCAAACGTCCCTTTCTTAAAATTGAGGGAAGAACAAGTCAACTTAAAAGAGGTCAAAATTTATTCAGCAAATATATCAAATGCTGGCCAATTCCAAACTCTGCAAACGTATCAAATGACAGCCATTCGCGAATTCAACGAACATATTGAAAATATGAAAAGGACTTTACTCACCATAGCTTAACACAGTCATAACATTGATTCATTGATTTTTTTTTGGGGGGGGGGAAACATAGCTGAAATATTGTTGAAAGTGGCGTTAAACACCATCCAGACAAACTAACAAAAAAAAAATCACCTTTCCTTCAGATGCGTCAATAAACTAGGCCACCAGCGTGGAACAAAGGTTAACATTAAGGGCATGTGAGAAACATTTGCACATCTGCAGAAATTGAATTAATAGTAACTTCGATATCTTGTTATTTATTTGATCATTTATCGGAACTATGAAAAAGTATTAGATGACATGTTGTATACTAGTATTTGATTATTTATCTGTGGAGCTCACTGAC
>MJUU01004437.1:165361-198294 GCA_002080025.1 Modiolus philippinarum | reverse complement strand
AATATATATATATATATATATATATATATATATAAGCTTCATATTTTATGTTATTCCGGTTCTGCGTGTTCAAATGATTGTAATAAAATGTCCACAATGGCTAAATAATACAATTGTATGCCATAATCTACAGGGAACTACCAAAAAAAATACATTACAGATGTATCAATTATAGTCTGTGGTCTTTATGTGGGAAAATTATTGAAAATTCAAAAACAAGATAATCATAGATTTCTTAAACATAAAACGTACCGCAATTCGATATTTTCTTCATTCACAGAAATTTCAACTGAAGCGCGTTTTTGCTCAATATATTAACATCGTCATTATGAAAGACCACTTTCTGGTGTATGAAGTCTTTATACAATACCTGATTTACCTCTTATGAAAAAGACCTAAGACGTGGTGAATGAAAGGATACGAAATAAATGTACAAGTGACAATCTCTTGATTTCACCATGATGCCTTCAACAGTGAGCGTTGCTCAGCTCATACCTCTTAGTGAGTTCAAGACACCCCTAGCACCGGCTTGAGCGGAATTCTTTGTTAATTGTCGAACAACGCTACATTCATGTCTTTTTCTGAATGCGGGATTGTCAACAAACATAAATAAAACCGGCAAAGCTCTCTTACAATCACTGTCACTAAGAAGGGTTAATTTAATTTTCTTCATTTTATTTACAATTCAGTATCTTCAGTACTGTGACGAGATTGTAGTAATGGAAAAAGGCCAAATAACAGAACAAGGACACCATGATGACCTCATAAAGAAAGATGGCTTCTACAAAGACATGATTGAAAAGTTTAATCAAACATTCACGCTTGCAGAAGGTTGGAATTTCATTTTTTAACAAAAATGTAGAGTACATGCACATGAAACCATACAATATAGAGATTGATAACAAAGAAGAAAATATCTTCTGATATTAAAATGCCTCTAGATTGTTGACTTTGTCTTATCATTTTCTAATCTCGAGAGTTACAATATTCCGATTTATTAACTGTTGAATTTGCATCAACTGAAGTTCAAGAATAGCTTGAATTACGGAAAATATTTCATTTACCTTAAATCCTGTCATTAGCATGCTTGGCAATTTTTGTGTAAAATTTAAGATATTTGTTCTATATCAGGCTCTTATAATTTTTTTAATGTATTGAAATTTTCTCCATTGAACATACAATTATACATAAGTTGTTTGAATTGGCACGTATTTTCTAGGCACTTCATCGGGGTTTACCAAAGAAGATTCTGAAAAAGACTTTTATAAGAAAGCTATTTCATCTGATGGAAACTCACTACAAGACATTGTACGTGAGTCTGCAGATAAATCAGAACCAGAGGGCAAAGGTAGTATTTATGTTCTGTGAAACATACCATATACAATTGCTGTATTCATTGTCTATACGTTTCAACTATTCATGCAATTTGTTTGCGTTGAACCCTTATTAAATTATGTAATACTCTATAAAACGGGATCAAAAGCGTATAAATCAATTGTTGTTTTTTAATTGATTTGTTTTCCTTTATTGTTTTCTTTCTTCCCCATAATTTTCTTGTTTTTATGTTTGTTTGTTCAATTGTTTTTATATTCAGCCGATGTTGGATATATTTCTCATTATATTGGTTTATCTTTTCGTGAAACAGTAATGTAAGCTTCATTTTTATAATGTTTCGGCAGCAATACGACCCATATCTGTCACTGCTAACAAACAACATATTTATAACGATGAACAATTATAATTTATGTTGCATAATATAAACATTTTGTTTTAGGGCGTATAACAGAAAAAGAAGAGATGGGACAAGGCGATGTAAAATTAAGTACGTATTTATCATACATTAACGCAGCAGGAGGCGTCTTTCTTTCTCTCCTCGTAGTTTTGCTTTACGTTGTGGCCACAGGTTCAGTAGTATTTAGCGAATGGTGGCTTGGAATATGGATTGATTCTTTTAAAAAGGTATGTTTTATGTTAAATGCTTTTATTGGACCTCCAAATTGGGTATTGTCTTTTTATGAATACTCTAAATGCAGAGCAGAAATTTCTTAAACTGCAATTGACAACATGGATATAATACTTTCATATTAACCAACAACACGTTATTCAAACACTCCAAAAACTACAAATACATTATATAGTAATGTGACATGCTGCATCCACACATAATAAATTTTATGACTTACAATTCCAATTTAATATACAAAAACTACTTTGGCTATGCATCTAAAACATAAAGCTACCTTTAAAAAAATTTCCATAGTGAAATGGATTAATTGAAACAATTGAAGAGATAGAAAACAAAACATATTGAAGATCGAAATGAAGTTCAAATGCCGTGTTTACAATTTATTCTCAAGATTAATTTTTAATGGAATTTTTTGTTGTAATTTTGGAACAACAATATCTAAAAAGCTATGAATACTACATGTACCTGTTGACAATTTTTTTATTGCAACCTAATCAGAGATATATTACGTCTTGTCTCCTTTTTTGTTCAAGAAAGTTGTAAGTGTCTAGAGTGCCAATGTAATTGTTTGTTGTTTCATTGTCGAAATTTGGTTAAATGTGTTCTGTGGTTGAAATTTTCAGATATTGTAAATGTTTCTTGTTTTTCTTTTCTTTAGTAGTAAGTTATGTTGATTTAATTTAAATAGGAAAGCGAAACAACAGACTTCAACAGGACATTTGAGAGAAATGTTACTGCAACAACGGATCAAACACCTGTTTTGAATGTTACAACTGCACATCAAGCATTTCTTGAAGAGAAATCAGATCCTGATCTGTTTTTGATAGTCTATGTTGGGTCTCTGGGAGGGATAATTATATTTACCATTGTAAGAGGAATTGCAGGAGCAGCGGTAACTATTCTTTTTTTGTAAACTAAACTGATGCATTTATTCATTCATTATCTCATATTCCATATCTCATATCACCATATTCCTGCTGGCTCTGCGACCGGTGCCATGCTTCGACTAAATCATGATTACAATTCCGGAGCAACTGATGACACCTCAAGTTTGTGTAGGGGTTCACACTGCTAGTGCATTAGTTTTGTGGCGTGCTTGTTCATTTTTGTTTAGTCTTCGGTCACGTTGTCTAAATTCGTGTTTGATATGAATTGGCATGAGTTTGGATTTTTGATTTTGAATTCCCTCTGTCATCATTATTGATTCGTTATTCGTTGATATCTTTATCCGCAAACTACACTGTAAAGAACTGGATATTCATTTCAATACAAAACAATACCAAAGTTGCATAAAAAACAGTAAATTTCGTTACGCTGTACAAGTGGTTCAAGGAGTAACCTCTCTTCACCAGCCCTAGAATAAAAAATAAGCAAAGCCATTATCCAAAAGTAGTCCAAAAAAGTACTCATTACCAAAATTATTGAAATAGGAGGCCAACTCAAGTACCAATGACATCTACTGAGTGCCATACACGGAATGTATCCTCAGTATTTTTAAGTGGTTGGAATATACTAAATGAAAATTATTGTTATTCTATGCTCTGGTTTGTTCCTTATCCAAAGGGTTTTCCTCATCATGACATTATAATTTAATACATAATAATTTGAAAAAGTGGAGATTCATCAGATTGTAATTTTCAATGTATTTTTAAAAGGAATTAAAAACGGTAGTCGAAAACGCCGTTGAAATGAATGAACTGGTCTTAATGTATGGGTATTTCACTCAGTAAAATATTTTGTCACAAACATACAGAATTTAGTCTAGCTTCTGCGATTCCATTAAGAGAAGAATATCATTCTCAGAAGGGGAAAAGAGGAAGAATTATGACAGGTAATGATATCCGCAATTTATATATTGTATGAACACCATTACGAGTTGGCTGACAAAAAGTTTATTTCGCAGAATTTCGTAGAATTTTTTTAGAAAGAAATACGGCGTCTCTTTTACATAAAGGGTGGTTTTGTTTTATAACTTTAATTTGATTGATGATGCAATACCTCCAACCTATCTTGCCTAATTGCGTGCTCCGTGTACTCATATCAATAAATTTTCCATATTTTACGAAATGATATATATATGTATGTTTTGTATATTAATTGTATGTTAATATGACTATTTTAAAACCGGTATATCGTAATGATTTGCTTTTATGTACTTGATATGGTTGTAAGTGTATCAATAATATTACATTCCTAGTGATTTCTTTAGAACCCGGTTTAATCATTTTATGTAAAAAGCGATTCATTTTCTTTTTTTATTGTAAGATACAACTCTGAGAGAAGCAGTCTGGTTCTTTTTTACATCAAATGCATACGGAGCAACCCCGGATGTGTCGACATGTAAATCAAATCCTGCAATCCATTCATCTCATGTTATGTTGTTATATAAAAAAACTGTGTTGATGTCCTTTTTTAACAAAACACCACAAATCTCTAACATAGAAATACGTATAATTGTGTCGCCTTCGTTCACGCAGTAGTAAAATACGTAACCTGGAGATGGAATGTTATCTCCTTGCCATTTACCCACATTTCCTTTCTTTCCTTTCTTTTTTAGACTTCAGTTACAGATACAGAAGCTATTGGTCGTTTTGCGTCCGTCGTCGCCACAAAAAAATTTGTCACATTTTTCACAGGAACCACATATCTAAGCCTTCTGAGATTTGGTATGGAGTATTAGTATGGGGACCTACATGTACACCGTGTAAAAGAGTTCGCACTCGCTCATATGCCAACTTCCTGTTTGACGACACCTAAAATAGTTTTGAAAATGTCTCTCACATTTTTATCAGGAAAAACATATGCTAGCCTAATGCAATCCAATATGGAGTATCACTATGGGACTAATATCGTGAAAAGAAAGTTTAGTATGTCTTTCATGCCACTTTCCCATTTGACGGAACTTAATATGCAGGCGACGTAAGTTTTCCCTGGAATAGTTACTACGTATGTTAAGCTATCTGGTCATTTGATCAGATATGCAGATTTTCCAATGTCATTACATGTACGAAATTTTGCCCAAAAAAACCTACTCTTAATGTTACACATCGTCATGGAATTTTGGACAATTTGGTTTTTTAGGATTTGAAGTTACTTCTTCGCTCTGTTTTCAAGACTTACACATTTTGATACAAAGTCTATAAAAAACTAGAAAATAAAATTTCCCGAGGAATTTTAAATTGCTTGTTCCTCAAAATCGAATGCATGAAACTTTTAATTTTTCTTGTTTATTGTCAATCCTTATAATGCAGAACACTTTATGAAATTTTCATTACTTTTATCCAAAGATGGCAATTACCTTAAGTTTATGTACTTATATATAATGAAATATTTGTTTCAGGTAATGATGCACGCAGCTGTAAAACTTCATCAAAGGGTGCTGAAGAATATAATGAAAGCTACTATGTCCTTTTTTGATGCCAATCCATCAGGGCGAATACTAAACAGATTTTCAAAGGATATTGATGAAGGTTGCAGTATCATGTATCCATATAAGAAATTCAGATAATGTCACATTATCTTTTATCTAACCAGAAAATACTCTTTAGTTGTCTAGGAAGTAATTATTCCTATTTTGTTTTAAAATTGTTCCTGAAAATTCTTTGATGAAACTTTTACATCTATCAACCATTACACTTGTATATTTTATATTTAAACTTGATAAGTGGCGTTTGTTCTGTTTGTCTAAAGTTGCCTGTTGACACAGTTGTCAATAAAGCACTTATATTTAAATAAATATAAATAAATATTTGTAATTAAATACTTCTATCACAAAACAGTTACATGTAAGCATTGATTAAGTGTTGTCTTTTTTAAGATTCAGAATGACCAATAATGTCTTCTTTGCTTATTCATTTCAGTTGACTCGCAGCTCCCGAGTATGATTGATTCCGTGCTTCAGATTTTGAACACAGTTATATTATCTATTGTGTCAACAGCCGTAGTTCTGCCTTGGATATTGATCGCCCTAGTTCCAGTAACTGTCATTTTTGTATTGTTGAAAAATGTATCCACTGTTTCGGTACGTCAGATCAAACGCATATCGAATGTGTCATTTTCACCATTGATGGGGCATATCAAAACAACTGCTCAAGGATTATCCACTATAGCATCTTTTAGCCAACAGGAGCAATTTGAGAACAGGTACCTCTTAATTATCCGAAATAAAATCATAATTGATGATATACGTTTTGGTAGGGGAGGTGAAAAGGTCGAAATGTTTATTTCCGAATTCTAGCTGTGATAAATTAAAAATTTTAAGCTATTGACATCTACAAATCCACCAGTTTGGTTAGCTGGATACGGGCCTCCTAGTAGCCTCTAGGCGGTCAAAAATTCCGACGACCAAGGACAAATCTTAAATAAAAGTGCTTGTAAATCGGCGGCCATTGTGAACGGACTCAAAGATACATAATATAGGGTGGTAATTTGTGTATCCTTAAGTCTGCCAGCATAAGACATTGATTAACAATTACAAAAACAGGATAACAGTAAACACCTACAATGGCCGGGAACTACAATCACATGCTAAAATTTACAAGCGAACAACACTTGAAAAACAATAATGAAAACAAGAGACAAACATAAATAACGATATGTACTCGGAATAGCCGGACTTGGTACCGGCTCTAGCACCCAAACCTCCCCTTTCTCTATTCCGTTTCCCTATAGTATAATAAACATGCGAATAAAACCCAATACAGGTAGACTACTAACTTAATGGCCGCTATCTTGGAAAATAAAAGCATGACAAAACGTAATTTAGAAAGATGGGTCAAAGAATGCTCGCCGCTAAACTACAACTTTTTTAGAATTGTCATAGGCGTTTTGAATTTGTTGAAAATCTTATTAAGGTAACTTTTATAAGAAATGTTATCAATAAATCCGAAATCTGACTCAAACTGACAACTTGATTACATTATTAAATCAGATTGCTGATACTGTAATTTTAGTTGTTTCAAATCACTGAAAAAATTAATACTTTTTCCTTCTGTGCTTAATTAGGTTATTTTAAATTCATGATAGACATTAATATGGGGTGAATTATAGTGAGGGGGAAATGAGTACAACATATTTCGTATTGACATGGGGAAATCTTGATACAAACTCGTATCTACCAGGTAAAAATGCTTGAGTGCACTACATTTTTCTCTTTTGAATGTGTAATCATTTGTTCGGTGAATACAGGTATGGGTTTTTAAAATAAGTTTTATGTGTTCCGATTCAAATAGTGTAAGAAAATATCAGGTTAGGGGAAACCCCAATGGGGCTATTATATCCCAATAAGGCTATTATATCCCATTTGGGATATATAGCTATATCCCAATTGGGATATTTGACCAATTATTTGTTAATTACATTTTGGGGGTTTAATGCTGCATCATGACACATAGAAATAATAAATTTATAGGGTTAGAGCTTTCAGGGAGTATACTTCTGTTGTCAAAAGGATGCTGCAAATTTTCTGCAGATCGATTAATGATAAAAAGAGTTAGTCACTTTGATTAAGCGATAACTTAAGCTTTAAGGAGTTAACAACCGTTCTATGCTGCTTCTCTTGAAGAAATATATATCTAGTCAAATTAAGCAAAATGTGATAGTATTATAAAGTAAGTTTTTCATTTGTAAACAAATGAAATATGGTGAAAAAGTCATACGAATATGATTTTTTATTTCCTCTAGAGTTACATCTCTTTGTCCATGTTTTAGAAAATGCTATGCATGTAGGTTTTAGCAATGGTGTTTGAAACCTCAATATCTTTGCAAATTTTACAAACTAAACTTCAAATTTATTCTTAAAGAATTTCACAGACATCTCGTTTCTCATGCCTTGATAATCTAACTATTTATAATTGCGATACTCTGGAATTATGACAGAATCAAATGCATACTTTTACACTCTTAAAATGTTTGTGCTGGTGAAATGCAGAATTATTAAAAAGATGTCAATATGTCATTTGATGACTAAAACCACGAAGTTTCTCATATTTTATGTTTCATTACGCGGCATTGAAAAAAAACTGGTCAAATACCCCAATTGGGATATAACCGTGTATCCTAATTGGGATATAATAGCCTAATTGGGATATAATAGCCCAATTGGGGTTTCCCCCCAACCTGAATATAAGGTGTATATATTCATCATTGATTTCTTTTAATAATAATTTGTTAAAGCGTTGTTCCATTCCTTAGTTTTACCATGTATTTGAGGACACTTTGTCTCATTTGCATTTACTCCATATCCCTTCAATGATAATTTTAGGGATATGGAGTTTGTCCCTCCTGCAGTGTGGAGTCCGTAAAAAAATTCCCCTTGAGAGAGATGTATGCTTTATTTACATTTCAGTTATGGTGTACTTATTCTTGAGAAAAACTTTTTTTTATTTTTTGTAATTTCAAATTGTTATTCTTACCACCTGTTGATTATGCCTATATCTCATGATTTTATTATGCCAAGTTTTCATTCTACTGGCTCGATGGGTGCCCTGTGGTTGTTTAAATGTTGTGATCGTCTTCCAATACTCTTTTTGTCGGGCAACGGATGACAGCGAATGTAAGAACACTTTGCCAGTTAGTTTATGTTTGTTGACGATCCCGCATCTATCGGTACAGTCACATGAATGTAACTTTACTCGATATCTAGCAATGAATTCCGCTCAAACCGGTGCTAGGGGCCGTCTTATACTTACTATGAGGTATGAGTAAAGCCCATTGTTGAACGCCTCAGGGTGACTTGAAGATGAAGAACAACAATAAAAGCGTTGTTCCATTGCTTAGTTTTACCATGTATTTGCATTTCTTCAAATTCCTTCATTGTTAATGTAATGACTTTTAAAACAATAACACGAGATAATAATCCTTTAATACATATGTATATCTGTTATAACTATTTACGTCATTTTATAATCGGCGTAATTTATATATTTCAAATTTCAGATCAGAAAAGTTGATTGATGACACGACAACAGCTGTTTTCTTGTTTGACGCTTGTATGAGGTGGATTGGTCTAAGACTAGATTTGATTTCCGCTGTGATAATTGTTGTGACATCATTTATTTTGGTGACAACAAAGGGTTCGGTAACTCCAGCCTTGGCAGCATTATCTCTTAGTATGTGTTTGAAGGTATTAGATGCTAATTATTTGAATCTTAATGTTCTCTTTTTATTTCCGTGCATTGTAGCTGTCTCACGTCCTTGTTTTGTCTTTGTTTTTATCTGTTACCGTTTTTGCCATGTCTTTTGACTTCGATTTTTGTAGTCATCGCTTCCCTTGTTCCTTCGGTATTCTACTGCCGTTGTTCCATTTCTTTTGTAACCATGTTTCTGGTAACATTTAGATAAGAAATACTAAAGAGGGATCAATATTTGTTAAACTGCCAGTGAAAATCGAACAGTTTAACTTGTACTTACTTTCTGCGAATACGATTGAACATTCGTAAATGCAAGGAAACTCTAAGCGAAAATAAAATTAATCATGAATAAAATTAGCTATATCATCCGTTAATATATTTGAAGTGTTTTAGAAACAAAAGTAATAGCTGCTAGACTAATGAAATTCGGCACATTATTTTAAATCTGATCTCCATAATTCATATCTAACACTTTTGTCAAAATTTTATGACGATATGTTTTGGTTGGTAATTATAAATTACATTTTCATGTTTTAAGGTTGTTGGAAACATACAAGTAATGGTTCGAAACCTGAACGAAATGGAAGCTAGGTTTACTTCAATTGAGAGATTACACCATTATGAAAAGGTAATTGAATTTGAACAATTAGGATGGAAAATTGGGAAAAAGATAGGGTAAAACAAATTATTGTAGAAAAACACTAAAAGCAATTCCATATAATTAACCTGTAGTTAGGAAACAAATCCTTAAAATTAGCACGTAGTGTGCATAAATAATAGTCAGGGACTGGTCTGAGGCTTACTTATTACGAGGTGTAACGTGAAAACAATTTTCCAGTTGATCGAATCATCATATAATGTTTGACGATATGTTGAAATTTTACCATAACCCCATATGATTGAGAAGTTTTCATCACAGTTAACTTGGCTGGTACTAGTTGGAATGATTTCAAATTTGTTTTATCTGGAGCATCATAATACTGAGATGAAACGGGCAAGTAATTTTATTTCAGCCGTATTACCGCTTTCTCTTTGCTAATAAGTTGAAGTTTTACTATAACTTACCACGGATGAGAAATTTTTGTCACTGTTTATTGCATAAGTGGAAATGATTTCAAATTTGGTCTGGAGCTTTATAGTAATGAATTGTAACGTGTAAACCATTTTTGTTGTGATACAATTCCTTGTTGGCTGATATGTTGCAGATTCCTATAAACTATGGCGAGAAATAACTAAATATCGAACTTACTGTAAATGTAATTTCTGCATAAGGACAATCTCTACGGTGCAGATACAATCTAAACATTTAGAACACCATAACAGGTGTTTTAAAACTGATAGAGAACATGGGATGAATGAATGGGAATTATTTAAAAACTGGTTTACAGCGTTATAATAATGAGTTGTAATGTATTTGTGCTTTCACTTAATGTTTGTTGATTATTTGTTGTTTAGGTGAAACTTACTAAGAATGATAAATTTTCGTCACAGTTAATATGTTTAAAAAGATGTCATATTTGGTCTGAGGCTTGACTATGATAAGTTGTGAGCAACTTTCAAGTGTCCAGAATTACGACTTCCTTTTAACTGATATGTTTCAGTTTTACTATATCCTGCTAGTGTTAAGAAATTTATATCCCAGTTTACTCAGCTTATGTATATTGGAATTATCTAAAATTTTATCTGAAGCTTTATGATAATGAGTTGTAACGCGTTACCCATTTTAAGGTATGCCGTATTGCCACTATTTTATCGAATGTTAATGTTTTGCTATAACCAACAAGGGAAAAGATATTTTCAATGCAGTTTACTTTCTGTAAGTAAAAAATGATTTCAAATTTTCTTTACACTTAGTGTTTTTCATACTTGTCTTGATACACCACTGTTCAAACAAATGTATTACACTTGGGGAGCAGGTACATTAATGTGTGTCATGACGGACCATAGTTTTTCTAGGTGCACCTGATCTCAGCCATGGTTTTTATTGGGTCCGTGTTATTCATCTTTATATGTCTTCATTTTTTCGTTTTTGTTCCGTACTAATATGGCGTCCTTGTTTCAATGTGTTTCCGATGTTGCCGTTGTTCCTGCATTGTTTTTTTTACTGTTAAGTTCTCACTTACCTTTCTTTTGCAGAAGATATTTTCTAAAACATCCGTTTCTTTAGTTCAAACGTTTGGAAAACCAAAAATCTAAAGAAGATTAAAAGCATGTAGAGAACCTATAGAATCTCAGTGATAAGTCATTACCTTGTAAGGATAGAATGATGCACGAGGTTAAAACAAAAACTGTGTTTGAGTGAGAAAATGCTTATTTCTACATGAACCACTTTAACCTACGTAGACACGTAAAACTGAAGACGAAATACTAGTATACCTCTACTCAAAAAAAAGGGATATTCATTGCTCATTGATGATTAGTTTTAAAGAACTTCTAATGGCATTAAATATCATGTTTGTAGTGTTTTAAAGTTGGGTAATGATTAAAAATTGCAAAAGCATATGTACTCGGATTATTTTTATGCAGCTTTGAAGAGTATGTTACCTTTTAATTAAACGTAAAGTATTTATTTATTTTAAAATACATTTGTTTATCTATTTACTTTTTTCAAGAGTATAAGCATAGAACCAAGTTCTTTTAAGCAAGAACCTGATAATAATTGGCCAGATCAAGGCAACATTGTTTTCTCAAACGCACAGATGAAGTATTGCAGCAGCATGAAGTTGATTTTGAATAATATCAGTTTTGACATACCATCTAAGACAAGGATAGGAATTGTTGGAAGAACTGGTGCAGGTAAATACTTCCTCAAGATCCTGAAATTATTACTATTCCTCTTCTCTGATTTGCTACTTATTCAGGAACCTTCGGAAATTTGAGTCGAAGAAAATTTGTAATTAGAATGAACCCCCCCCCTTTTTAAGCTCACCTGGCTATGCCAAGGTGAGCTTTTGGCAACCGTCGTACGTCGTAAACTTTTTCAAAAATATTCTCCTCTAAAACCGCTGGTGTGATTGGTTTAAAACTATAGTATTCGTCTATGACATCTGCCCTACGATCCTCATTTTATTTTGATTCAATGAAAAACATGGCTGCCGTTGCTAAAAATAGAACATAGGGATAAATAAATTTCAGTTTTTGGCCAATTTCTGGGAAACCATTGCAGATATCGAAAATCTATTGAAGCGAAATTGTTTAGAATGCCCAGATCTATCTGCCCAGCAATTTTGAAGAAAATCGGAAAAATTGCCTCGGAGTTACAGCCTTTTCATTAACTTTTCTATTTTAAGCTTTAGAGAAATTCCCTGCTATCATTCCATTAAGACTTTTGTTTCTTCCGTAATGAAGAGCAAAAACAGGTTTTGTACAAATTTTTTACATTTTTTGCAAAAACATCTTCATAATCTTCACTTAATTTCACATCATATTAATTTTTGTATATAAATGTATATCATGTCCAACACAGTGATTATTATGTTTTCCCACCAAGCAAATACTTTGCCTACATTAACAAAGAAGCAGCATTTTTGGCTTCATAGGCTACATAGACTGTCTTAATTAAACAAAGCATTAAATTTAATAAAGCATAGCCTTTAATGATCACTTGATGATCTGCATGCATTTTGCATACAAAGAACTTTTTCTTGTAAACCACTAAATGAATATGAACCACACTTGGAATGAATGATGCTATGAGGTGCTGATTAAGTGTTGTTACTTTGGTGTCAATCTGTCGTTCAACATGGCCACCGGTTGGAATCTTTTAAATTAATCACTAGACCCCATGGAAACAGCATACAAAGAATTTTTCGTCTGAAAAAATTGGCTTGTTAGAGCAAAACTTAATCACAATGTATTTTAGATCGTCCCCGTCATAACAGATGTTTTTCAATTCTGCACCTTACGCAAATTGGCTACCAATGGAAAACATAGTTTGATATTGGAGTAAAATCAAAGATCTTCTCCATTACAACCTTTTGGCCAGTTGAAAATAAACTCTGGCACAACACTTAATTCTCATTAAAATTGTGTCCTGCAGATCCATCTCTTATCCTAGATGGCGGACAAAAGGGGAAATAGTTCATTAATTTTAGTCATATAACATAAAGGTTTGTTGACATAGGAAAAAGAAGGGAAACGGGGAATGTGTCAAAGAGACAACGACCCAAAGGGGAGTAATAACAACTCAAAGCCACCATAAGATCTTCAATGAACGGTGAGGAAACCCCACACCAAACAGCAGGTCGGAGTTGGCCCCTAAATAAAGAGTAATCAAGTTCAGCGAAATAAACATCATCCTAGACTCCCATACAAAGAAATGTATTTGATTTTATGTATTGGCCATGGACTCTTATCCAGGATGGCGGACAATAGTTTATTAATTTTGATCATATAACATAAAGGTTTGTCTACATAATTTGAAAAAGAGATCCTTTAACAAAGAAATGTATTTGACTTTATGTATTGGCCATGGACAAGGTCAGCGATAAAGACTCTTAAGAGCCTTTTGTTTGAAAATGATTTAATGGAACAACATAAGCATAAAATTATGAAAATCCATGTACGATTTTCTCTTAAAAAATGAAACGTAAAATTTTTGATTCTCTCTAGAGATTTCCTTCATTTTAGATAACCAGCTTATATGCCTTAAAATCTATGAAAATATAATTTGCAGTGATCGGATTTTGTACATTGCATCGGCAGATCCAGCAGTGAAAAGAGAGATTCCAATCGATTCTTTCTCCATTTTGTCAACTTTTATCTCAATTGAATGGATATATTGAATGGATAAAACCGAAGTCTATCGATTGCTTCTGAAAACAGATAATCCCTTTGTCGGGGACAACACTTGATTTAGGTAATTTCATAATCTCATGAGAGGAGTAGATACACCTTTTGTGAAATGTGACTAGCATGAATTGAGAAACTTTTAATACGCTCAACACATCATTGGTCCATGCGTTTCAGAATTTGTTTAATATTTGCAGATAATATGTGAAATAATTCATTTGAAAGATCCTTTTTATAATTTTGATGTTTTATCATATACACAAATTTATCTAGATTCTTATGGTATTCAACAATTCAACTTTCGGGTCAAAGTTTCAAAAATGAATCAAATTCCATGAAATAGCATAAAAATACAAGTATTCATAACTTGTGAGATGTCTGGGCCATGACACAAAAACTAAGAAGGGTTTAAGGTTCCGGAGTTGCTTTGTTACTGTTGAAAAAAGTTTGCAATATAACTACGACAAGGTAGATATCAATATACGTTCCAACCGCTCACACAATATCGCATTTGATTTTGAAAACAATATCAGAGTTCAAAACATAAAAAAAATTAAATTGCAAATATTTTTATAGTACACATTATATCATAACAATTTTTTTTAATATCTTGGCGATAGATGTTTTGTTCTGTTCCGGGGATACAAAAATTCGAGACATATTGTTTTTTCTATTTCTATGTCTGTTCGTTTTAAAAAAAAACTGTCTAAAATTTCTTTTGAACAATAAGTGATAAATGTATCCATATTTCATATCTTCAAATCTAATAGAGAAGATTATTGATGGTATTAGAATATTTTAATCTCGTTTTTATTTTGATCTCTTGGAACTTAATCTGCTGTTTTTTACCCCAAAAAAGTAATTACTAAATAAAAGGAATAATCTTAAGTTTTCAATGGCTGTTAAGGTGAAAGGTGAAACACAAAGTCTACTAATGACATTTGACCTCTGACCTGGCTTCGTTTATCATAAAGCTGAGATGACTTCATATTTCACGTGTGTATTTCACACAGAAAACACATGTATGAATTCATAAAGATATCCCTGAAGCACATATATTATCGTTCGCATTTGATGCTAAAAGAGTGCAGGGACATTAACGCTTGTTCAATATGAATAAGACAAGTTTTAGTGTTTAAAGTTGTGAAAGTTTGTTTGAGCATATGCCCCCAATTCATAGAAAAGCACAATTGGATATAAATTCTAATTTTGCTTCATTTTATTTGCAGGATATTCATCTGCAGCAGCTGTAGTTTTTGCATATGCCCCATTCTTAGAAAAGCCATATTAGAAATTAATTTTTCAATTTTCTTCAATTCCTTTTTTGCATAGAAATCGTCTGTAGCTGAAGTCCCATTCATAGAAAAGCCAAATAAGATATTAATTCTTTATTTTTTTCTTCAATTTCTTTTTCGCAGGGAAATCATCTGTAGCTGTAGTTTTTACAAATGCCCCCATTCATAGAAAAGCCAAATTAAGTATTGTAAAATTCTTTAATTTTGCTTCAATTTCTTTTTTGCAGGAAAATCATCTGTAGCTGTAGTTCTTTTTCGTTTGGCGGAATTATGTAAAGGTCGTATAGAAATTGATGGTGTTGATATATCACAATTACAATTACATACTCTCAGATCAAGATTGACGATTATACCACAGGACCCAGTATTGTTTGCAGGGACTTTAAGGTGTTTTTTTTTATTTATATATTTTCAATTTGTACCGCATAACAAAATTTACTATTTTTATGCAACTTGAGTATTTTTATATTTTGAATTCATTAAATCGATGTCACTGCTGGTGAACTAGGGATCTCCGAATGTATTAACCATCCCAATAGTCAGACTTATGCGACATAAAAATTTTACTTTTAGTTTTACAGTAATAAACTGGTTTTTATCAAAATTAAAAATTTTACGAAAGGATATGGAGTAAAACCCTTTATAAAACTGAGGCTTCATTCCATATATTGCACTCGCTAGATTCTTTGTTATCGGATTTGGTCTCCTTTTTCGATATATTTGATAACAAGCACTTTTTTCCATTATTTTTGGATTATGGATTGCAATGTTGTTAGATTATTTTTCTGCCGTCAAGAGGTTACTCCTTGAAAAAAGTATACAGCATTGCCAAAGTTTTTGTTGATTTTGAACAAGACTATTTTTGTATTTTGACTCAAATGGATCGATGCAACTGGTAGTTTACCAGTAATCCCAGAGAGTATTCATCAGCCTAGTAGTCAGACTTGTTTGACATAAAAACTTTACGTTGCATTTCATATAAATTTATTCTTTTCAACAAAACTCTTAACTTCTAAAAATACTGAGGCTTCATTTCGTGTATTGCACTCGTTTGATATCATAGATAACATAATAGGTACAGAATTGGCCACATACCTCGCTACTTTTAATAATAAGTACTGTACTTTCTTTGAAATATTTCTTTCCATACTGCTGCTTGTGAGAGAGGTTTTGCACCTTATCTCATCAACGGCTTTTATTTTGTGCGTGTTGTTCACCTGTATGTGTGTCTTCATTTTTCATTTTTGTCTTTCACTCATGTGGTATCCTTGTTTCCTTGCGTTTTCTATGCTACCGTTGTCCTTGGATTGTTCGTTATTTGAATGACGATACGGTTCTCACTTAGTTTACTAACTTTTTATTCAACTTCGGTATTTTTCTATTATATAATTTCAAATTGATATAAATTAATACAAATTAACATTTTTTAATGTAACAAGTCATTTATACTGTAGTTCGGTTAGGGACTATCAGTCAAAACAACTTTATTGATATAAAATTATTGAGTTTTACTTGCAATTTATGTCTGAATTGTAATTTAAGTTCTCAAATCAAAACTACAAACAAGCAAACAAACACTTTATTGTCAATCAAAACGATCAACCACAAGTTAAAATTAGATACAGTGATTGCAATGCAATCACTGTATTTACAATGCAGAAAGTTTGACTAGAGCATTTAAAACCTTGCTAGTGATTTTTTTCTGACAAAGTATTCAGATGTTGTAATATGTCAGTTTTATCTGGCAAGTACCTATGATTAAAACTTGAATCAATAGCCTAGTTTACAATAGTTTAGGTTTTTCATATTTTGTGTAAGACCTGCTTATTTGTGGTGATTACATTTATGTAAAGAATGCTTTATCATTCCCTATTTTGTCTCTGAGATATTTGATTAAATACTTCATATTTTGAATAATACTTGCATATGATTAGCGGTTTCTGGATGAACCATAATTTAAAATATCCTGATATTGCTCGAGTGAAATATGTCCAAAAACTTTCTATGAAGGCTTTGTTAATAAGCCTGGATTTGTTATTTTTAGTATGTGACTTTTTACAATTAGAGCTTTCCGGAAATGCCATTTTACCCAAACCTCGGCCAAAGGACATTTTAAAAAGACTATGTTGAGATAAATATACTTTGTATTTGATTTGTAACTGCCTTGTCACATATCATGACTGCAGGCATTTTGATTTTGACCTGAGCAATGTCTGTACATTTTCTGGTGTAAGATTTTTCATTTTTTATTAGATTTTTGGACTTTGAGCTGCGGAACTATGTTGCTTTGTATTCTTGAAAGATGTCACCAGCCTTAAATTAAGAAATAATAAGGATGATTTATTTAAATAATGATACCTACTATTTTCATTGAATTTCTTCAGGTATAACCTAGATCCGTTTGGAAAACATGATGATGATGAATTATGGAAGTCTTTGGAATATGCTCACATAAAGCAAAAGGTAAAAATCATGACCACATTGTTACCGAATAAAGGTCACGTTCAAATTGTTCAATTTAATATTATGTTTAAAAAATGCCCACTTGTAAGATAACATTGTAAAACATTTATGATGTGATAAAAAAAAAGAAAACCCACGGATGCATGTTTAATAAATAGAGGTCACATACTGTAAAACCGGAAATATTCGCGAGCATGATATATTCGCGTTTTTTCGCGACCAACGTTTGACGCGAATTTATCAATTTCGCGAATATTTCATGTCCGGTTCCTGTTAATTTATAGATAAAATTCGACTTTCATTGATTTTAGTTTTACTGGATGCGAACGTTTATGTCCAGGCAAACTCTGTTGTGTCAAAATCGAACATGTTGTAAAACTCTGTTGTGTCGAAATCGAACATGTTGTAAAACTCTGTTGTGTCGAAATCGAATATGTTGTAAACGATTTCTCTTTTGATTCATGAATTTTTACATCTAATCGCTAAACATAAATATACCGTGTTTGTGAAAGTTGAAATCAAATTGGGTAATCTCATAAAGAAAATGTTAACAAATATGTCAATAATTAAATTATGGTTTGATGGGCTTGGAGACATACTGGTACCGATCAAACTATAAATAAAACCAAGCGCAAAAAATGTGTGTTGTTTATACAATTAATCCAAATCGACTTTTTTTATCCAAGCGTATATAAATTTTAACGTTTTGATTATAAAGATAATAATAATTCTAATGCAATATTTATATAACGAAAGTTTTGATTGGTCAAAACTGACCGTCAATTCCACCATCTATGGTCAAAATATCCGTTTATAGGCTCCGCTACGCGTCGCCTATAAACTGCATTTTGACCGTCAAATCTACGATTGACGCCCTCGGGTATTCAAATAATGTACTGCTATTGCTTAAATTAATTGAAATTATTTTAAATTACCGGGGTAAAGGAAAGAAAAAACTTTCCATTTCATTTTGACAATTTAATTTTTTATAACGTTTTCGCTTCGTTATAGTAGTGTCGTTTCGTTTATATTGACATTGTAAAACAAAATTTTACATGTAAATATAGGGGTTTAATGTTTATATCTTCGTTTCTTTATGCGACAATGACCATCTACGCGAATTTATCATTTGCGAAAGAAAGATCCGCGAATTCATCAATTCGCGAATAAATGTTCACCGACCGAATCGCAAAAAATTCCTGTCGCGAATTTATCCTGTTTTACAGTATATATTGTAGAAATGAATATATTTAAAAACATGCTAAAACAGTAACATAACATTACTCAAAAGTAAGTATGTGATATAACATTTGTTTGACATAAATATTTATTTGCTCATTAAATATTTTGCAGAAAAAATTAATCCCAGGACGTCGATAATGTTTTAATATAGAGAAGATTCATAAACTTTCGAAAACATTCTATCGACAATTATATAATATATATCTTTATGATTCAAAAGGTATTTCACTGATTTCCTCATATACAAAAAGAAAAATGCAACTTTAGCCTCTTTCGATAATTTTCCATTTTGTAGATTTCACAATTAGGAAATGGACTACAGTGTGAAATTAAAGAGAATGGTGATAATTTTTCTGTTGGGGAGCGACAGCTCATATGCCTTGCTCGAGCGATTCTGAATAACAACAAGGTATGCACGATTCTGTTAAAGTTTCATGTCTAAATTGACAAAGATGGAGGTAATAAAACTGGAATATAAGGCAAACATATTTTAACATTTTTTTTCATGGTATTCCTGAATAGAATTATCATTCGTGTTACTGAATATGGATTACATGTTGATAACATATTTTATGGTATCCTCAAAATACGCAGACTTCGTAAGCAGATATTTATCATTTATACCGGTTTAACCAACCATTTCTTTTGAAATGTTTTTATGATGTCAGGACCATTGCTGTCCACAATTTACCGGTGAATTTCTACCTGCTTTGTCTTTTGCCTCTTGGACTTTGGCTTTTGACAATTCTGTTCGGAAATTTTGTTCAACCCCCACTTACCAGTTTAGTACTATTTTGGGAATATGGGGATGAACTTTTTATTGACAAATGGTAAGTTTTGAGGCCACCTTCACGAGTTTTGTCACCAATAATCTTACAGTATCGAAATTTTCGACTGGATTTGTTAACATCTTACCTGATCTAGCATAAACATATCTTGTCTTTTCAGGGAGTTTGGAAACGCTCCTTTTATACAAAAGATATAATGTAGGACTAAAGTAAATACACTTTTTTCTTCACTTTGTATGATTTCAGTCTGACTTGACGATTATCTTCAATACTACATTTCTCATTTAAAGAGTGACTAATTCACGACAGGATATAATTTTTCCTGTCGATCCATTTATCCAACCCTTTTTTTATCATGTGTATGTTATTTATCGGAATTGTTAGGCTGGTTATAAATAAAAAATCAAATACCGAGGTTCCCGTATATGAGCATTTCGACAACTTATTTCTCTTTAATGCAGATCAAATCAAAACGTGTCGAAATCTGAAATATGTGTAAAAGCTGATAGCGAACAAGTTACCAATATGATCAAAGAAAAAGAAGCCAAAATGAGCTAAAGACAGAGCTATGCATTAAGGAGATACTTCCCATGCTTTGTTTAAAATTAGAGTTCGTGACAGCAACGAAGTACTGGCTACAGGGTTGGTGAGTAACTTCGGACACTAACAGTTCCTCGTGGACTAATAGATGTTTTCTTTTGACTTGTTTTTCAAAATGCTTTGTTATGCCTTTTTATGGTATACGAGATGTTAGAAAAAAGCAAATATTTAACATTAATTTTTAAACACTTTCGTCATTGTGGTACTGGGTCAGCAACCTATAGACATAACTTTTGTCACATTGAGATTTCAAAACATTTATACAATGCTTCGTTTTAAGAAATATTGATTGTTAATTCAGTGATGTGTCCTACCTATGAAATTATATAATGGATGCACTTCAAAAAGCAAGAAGGTTCTTGTGAATTATCAAGTTCCTACTGATTTTTTTTTGTTCTTTCTGAAATCTCTGGTACCTTACCACGCAAGTAAAATTGCTGAAGGCGATAAAGTTATAAGCTAGAAGAGGCAAAAATACTGTTGGGAAATTAATTAATCAAACTGCACTATAAATTACATGAAAATCAAGCTAAAACGTGGAAATACTTGCAGGATTGAATTCCTAAAAGATCTTTATTATTTCATGTTTCCAGATAATTATTTTAGACGAGGCAACAGCATCAGTAGATACACACACAGACTCACTTATTCAACAAACGATTTCTGAAGCATTCTGTGGTTGTACTGTACTTACTATAGCTCATAGGCTTAATACCATACAGCATTCTGATCTGATAGTTGTATTGGATAAAGGAGAAGTAAGTTTTGAACCCTTTTCAACATTCTGATCTGATAGTTGTATTGGATAACGGAGAAGTAAGTTTTGAACCTTATACACAATTTTGATCTGATAGTTGTATTGGATAACGGAGAAGTTAGTTTTGAACCCTATTCAACATTCTGATCTGATAGTTGTATTGGATAACGGAGAAGTAAGTTCTGAACCCTATACACAATTCTGATCTGATAGTTGTGTTGGATAATGGACAAGTAAGTTTTGAACTCTATTCAACATTCTGATCTGATAGTTGTATTGGATAGCGGAGAAGTAAGTTTTGAACCCTATTCAAAATTCTGATCTGATAGTTGTAATGGTTGACGGCGAAGTAAGTTTTGAACCCTATTCAACATTCTGATCTGATAGTTACTAGTATATTAACTAAAGGAGAAGTAATTTTTGAACCCTTTACAACATTCTGATCTGATAGTTGTAATGGATAAAGGAGAAGTAAGTTTTGAACCCTTTACAACATTATGATATGATGATTTTATGAAACAAAGGAAGTAAGTTTTGAAACCTATACAACATTCTGACCTCAAACTTGTCCTTGATAAATGAGAAGTAAATTCTGAATGCCATGCAACATTCTGATCTGATAGTTGTACTAGGTAAAGGAGGCGTAGCTTATTAACCTTTTTCGAAATTTTGATCTGTTACTTGTATCAAATAAAGGAGAAGTAACTTTTGACCCCTTTACAATATTCCGATCTGATAGTTGTATTGGATAAAGGAGAAGTAACTTTTGTACTGATCTGATATAGTCGTGCTTAATAAAGGAGACGTAAGTTCTAAACACAATACAATATTCTGATATGATATAGTCATAATATAAAAATCAATAGAAATCTTGAACAATGTTCTGATTTGTTAGTTTTGTCAGATAAAGGAGGATTTGGTTTGTATCTTGATCAACATGCACATTTGAAATTGTATGAGAAGTATGATTTGAACCCTACAACAAATTTTGATCTTGAAGTGATATTATGTTAAAAGGAAGTTAGATTTGGATGCAATGTAACAATCTGATCAGATAGCTATACATGATTCAGGATACACTTAGCAATAGTAATTCTAGTTAAAAGACAGGTATATAACAATTAAGAACAA
This sequence comes from Modiolus philippinarum, assembly GCA_002080025.1. Classification (NCBI taxonomy): domain Eukaryota; kingdom Metazoa; phylum Mollusca; class Bivalvia; order Mytilida; family Modiolidae; genus Modiolus; species Modiolus philippinarum. The sequence continues at coordinate 176,131 of MJUU01004437.1, read as the reverse complement.
AAGCTAAAAAAAGTGCAAGATTAGAGTGTAATACAGAATCTTGAAAGTTGTACAATCTACTTGAAATATAAATTCATTTTACGAAAGGATATGGAATAAGTGAACATGAGACCATAACACATATGTTAACTCCAACTGCAATAATTTTAATGAGCTGTATATCTACATTTCAAACTTGAATAAATATTTTATTTGGTAATATCTTCAAAATATGTTATAACAGACCAAAAAAACAAATTGCAACACACAAATGTGAACAGGTATAAATTCTAACATGTTATTTTATCAGATTCTGGAGATTGGTGTACCAGAAAAACTAAAAACAGACCAAAAATCACATTTTAGTGAAATGTTAGCAGCTCAAACATCCTACGAATTATCTTGACATAGATATAAGTGTAAAATAACTATGTGTAAGGAATAATGTTTGTGTATGTGTCTTGTATGTTTACCGCTGTGTTCATATGTAATAGGTAATTGCGTGTTCGAATATTAAATGAATATTGTGTGAATAACGATCAGTGTGTATATTGTGTAATGAAGATATATATTGTCATAATATAACACTAATGTTGAAAAGTTATAATCAATAACAGAGGTATGATATCATATAAAGAATTTTGTGCATATTACTTGTTAGATTTACAACGTTAAATATGTATATGAAAATAAGAATCATATAAAAATTATAAAAATAAACATGGGTTTGTTTCTTTCACAATTTAAATTAAAAATGCTGACTACATCCTGCACACAGATTAGTCGACTATCTAAATCTTTACATTTTTGCTATGCTATTTTGTTAGTAAACAAACTTCGCATTGGTGACTTATCTCACCTAGCCAAAAGAGCTTAAGATTAAAGATACTGACACTCCACGTCGGACTTCTTCTTCGACCTAAAACTAAAACTTTGCTCTGTGCTGGCCATCATGTTTTTTTTTATCGGATCACAACAAAATGAGCAATTTTAGTTATGGATCTTCCATATACCATTCCTAAAGTTTGGTTGCATTTGCTTCATTTGTTTCAGAGGAGAAGATGAAAATGTGATTTTCCCATAGGGTCCAATGTTAACTATGTTCCGTGCTGGCAGCCATATTTTTTATCGGATCGAAACTAAATGAGCAATCTTTGTTGAGGACCTTCAGTTCATCATTCCTGTAAAGTTTGGTTGAATTTGCTTCAGTGGTTTCAGAGGAGAAGATAAAAATGTTATTTTTTCCATAGGGTCCAATGTTAAACGTAAGTTCTGCGCTGGCGGCCATGTTTTTTATCGGATCGGAACGAAATAAGCAATCTTTGTAAAGGACATTCCATATATTATTCCTTTAAAGTTTGTTTGAATTTGTTTCAGTGGTTTCAGAGTAGAAGATGAATTTGTGATTTTTCCCATAGGGCCAATGTTAAAACTAAGTTCAGCGCTGGCGTCCATTTTTTTTATCGGATCGGAATGAAATGAGCAATCATTGTAATGGACCTTCCATACATCATTCCTGTAAAGTTTGGTTGAATTCGCTTCAGTGGTTTCAGAGGAGAAGATGAAAATGTGATTTTTCCATAGGGTCCAGTGTTAAACTATGTTCCATGCTGGCGGCCATGTTTTTTATTGGCTCAAAACGAAATGAGCAATCATTGTTTAGGACCTTTAGTACATCATTCCTGAAAAGTTTGGTTGAATTTGCTTCAGTGTTTTCAGAGCAGAAGATGAAAATGTAATTTTCCGTAGGGTCCAATGATAAACCTTAGTTCCGCGCTGGCGGCCATTTTTTTTTTGTCATATCAGCACGAAATGAGCAATCTTAGTAACGGAGTGTAGTACATCATTCCTGTAAAGTTTGGTTGAATTTGCTTCAGCTGTTTCAGAGCAGAAGATGAAAGTGTGATTTTCCCATAGGGTCCAATGTTAAACTATGTTCCGTGCTGGCGGCCTTGTTTTTGTCGGATCGGCACGAAATGACCAATCATTGTTAAGGACCTTTAGTACATTATTCTTGTAAAGTTTGGTTGAATTTGCTTCAGCGGTTTCAGAGCAGAAGTTGAAAATGTGATTTTTACCATAGGACCCAATGTTAAACCTAAGTTCCGCGCTGGCGGCCATGTTTTTTGTCGAATCGGAACGAAATGAGCAATCTTTGTGTCTTTGTGCTTTGTGTCTGTCTGGCGTCATTGTTTTTGTGTCTAACGTCAATGTTTTCTGTGTTCTCGTTTTTGCCCTGTCTTTGGACTTTGATTTTTGTGAATTTCCCCCCTTTGTTCCTTCGGTATTCTGCTGCCGTTGTTTGTGAAGGACCTTCCATACATCATTCCTGTAAAGTTTGGTTGAATTTGCTTCAGTAGTTTCAGAGGAGAAGATGAAAATGGGAAAAGTTAACGGACGGACGACGGACGTCAAGTGATGGCAATAGCTCACCCTGACCCAAAGGGTCAGGTGAGCTTAAAATGGTATAAAATGTAAAATATAAGGTAAATCAGCCTATCAGTCGGTTATGAATGTGGAGAAATAGGTTTTTTGCTATATATATATATATATATATATATATATATATTTGCTATATGTATATTTTTCCGAATCCTTTCATATGTTCTGAGAGTGTCCGAACGCATCCAGCCAACCAATCAGAAAAGCCAAAAAGAAAAGACCGGAAGACAGGTGACCTAAACCCCAAATCCTCACTTTTTTCCTGATTGCATCCAGAACAACACGTGCCAATGATATACAGATGAAAACGATTTAGTTTTTTGCATTTTTGTTTGATTATCTAATTTGCTTAGATAATATTGTATAGTATTTTTTGTTTATTTACTTGTTTTGAAGTGCATTTTAATTTTATTTACGCAATATTAAGCGTAAAAATTGTGTTGAAATTATTGAGAACTGAAAGTGAAAATAGAATTTCATAGGTAAGTCATGGAATTTAATGACACGCATGACACCCCCTTCATTTCCATCACTGGGTCTGATGTTTTTTGGGACAGTTCAGTTCCTAACCCAGTAGGGAGTAGTGACACTGCCCCAGTTCCAGCTTGGCTGGTACTTCCCCTGGAACTTCTGTTACAGGCTCCAGCCTAGCAGTTCCCATGCAGGACTTAGGTTCTCAGGGGAACAATGCACGGGCTATTCCTACAGTTTCAATTGTTACTTCTACTGGAGCCTCCAGGCCTCTGAACTCTTCGGGTTCCCTCAATCCAGTTCCTGGTTCGGCCATGGCTATAAATCGTCCAACTTCTTGTGCTCCAGTGGTGAATTCAAGTTCTCAGTTTTGGACCAGACCTCAGATGCCTTTCTTCCCTCCAGGCTTTGGAAACCCCTCTATGTTTGGTTTTCCCTGGCAGTTTTCTTGTGGTTCTACCCCATCAGCTGCAGCTGGAGGTCCCAATCAGGTAGCAGGTCCTATTGGTCAGGCGGAATCTGTAGCTCTAGTTAGAGATTTAATCTCTAACTTTACAGATTCTGTTAAGGCAGAGTTTAGTTCGCTAAACCCTCGCCTCTCTGTTTTAGAGGGTTCAGTGATCAAGGATAGCACTAGTTCTATTTCTATTAACCCTATTGTTAGTGCAGCCTCTAGTGTTACTCCTGTCAGTACAGCTCCTCTTCCACCTGTTAGTCGTGCTTTTACTTCTAACCATTTGGTCAGTTCTGCTTCCTCGGAAGCTGGTGGTGCTGTACCTGTTTTCTCTTCCTCTCATGCCAGTATGGAAGAGGATAACTCAGATGATGATAATTTTTCTCTTGCTCTAGGCAGTCAAGAACATCAGTTTATTGACGATGACTTATCAGAGCAAGCAGGTACTTCTGAAAGGAAGTCTGTTTCCTTTGTTCCTGTTGAAGAAGAGGACGGTGACAATTCTACTTTAGAAACTGATCCTAGCTCTGTTTTTAAAGATCATCTTAGATCTAGGGTGTTTCATTTCATGAGGGACGTGGCAAAGGTCCCCTTTGCTTCACCACCCAAATCTAAGAGAAGTCCCTCTTCTTTTGAGACTTCATGTGGTATAGTACAGGAAACTTCTCCTTTTTACTCGGCCTTCCCCGAGTCTAACCATACCTCCTCAGCTTTGCTTAGCATAAACGGTGCTCTTAGTGATGACACTTCAGATTAACTCAATACAGGTTTTGGTCCTTCTTCCTTCCCAGGTGTATTTTCTGTTAAAGATTTCCCTATCTTTAATTCTACATTGGGAAGGATAGTACCTACTTGTGATAAAACTTTGTCTTCACTTTTAGGTTCCAAACCTGTTGACGGTCAGCGTCTCACTGAATCTTTATATTCTAAGTCTGAGAACTTACTTAGAAATTCTTCACAAGTTCTTGGTTCAGCAGAACATTATCTGTCAGCAGCTGGGGCGCTCCTACAAGATATGAAGGGCGAGGGTATATCGGAGTTGAAAGCTTTTTTGCATCTCAATGTCTCATTTTGGGCTCTCTTGCCAATTTCACTTTGTCTAAACGGCAGGAAATTCTGAATGTTGCGAAGGTATCAGAGTCTTTGAAGATTCTCTTTTAAAGTCTCCTTTAACTGACAAAATGTTTGGTCTTCCTTTGGAGAAGGTCCAGGAGGAGATTAGCAAGGCTCCCCAGCCTGTTAGTGTCAATGTCAGAGTTAATGATGGGAAACGCACTGTCTCTGCTACTCAGGCTTCTCAGTCTTCGTTTGTTCCATCTAAGAAGAAAAAGATAGTTCGACGTAAACCTACTTCTTCTTCTGCTTCTAAACCACCCCAAAAGTCTACCAGAGGTGGTAAGAAGTCTGGTTCTCGTCCCTAGGTCCTTGCCCCCTCGTTTGATATTGACACCTCCCGTGAAAGAGGAATTTTCTGTTCCCCATCCCAACATTCCAGTAGGAGGGAGGTTAGCCCACTTTTTAGATCAGTGGGAGAGATCACCACAGATCATTGGGTTTTGTCAATACTTCGAGGGGGTCTAGGTCTTCATTTCAGCGCTATTCCCCCACTTTCAGCTACTCCGGTTCCCTTTTCAGTTCCGGTGGATCCACAGAAGGTTCTTCTTCTCTCAGAGGAGGTATCTACTCTATTGCAGAAAGCAGCAATAGAGGAAGTTCCTCAGTGTGGTCTAATTCCAGGTTTTTACTCACGAATTTTCTTGGTCGCCAAGAAAACTGGAGGCATGACCCCTGTCATAGACCTTTCCATTCTCAACACTTATCTGATTGTTCCCCATTTCAAAATGGAAACAAACAGATCTATTCGAGCTTCGGTTCTCCCAGGCATGTGGACCACTTCTTTGGATCTAGCAGATGCCTACTTCCATTGTCCAATTGCTCCTTCCTACAGGAATTATCTCCGTTTTGTGTGGGACAACAAGGTATATCAGTTCAGGGCTCTACTGTTTGGCCTAGCTACAGCTCCCTTGGTATTTACCAAACTTTTCCAAGTTGCTATAGCTCATCTTCATACACAGGCCATTCAGATCCATGCTTACCTGGACGATTCTCTACTGAAGGAATACGACCCTGTTATTCTCGTTGCCCACACTCGGACTGTTCTAAACTTTTTCCAAAAGCTGGGTTTCCTGATTTCTTGGAAAAAGTCGGAGTTGACTCCTTCTCAGGACTTTGTTTTTCTGGGGGAACATTACAGAACAGATCTGGGTCTTGTTCTTCCTCCAGAACACAAGTTTCTGTCTCTGGTTCAGATGGTACAGTCTATACTGTCTCAACTATCGGTCTCGGCCCGCCAGTTCTCTCGTCTACTGGGCTTTATCAACTCCATAGCAGATGTGGTACCCTTGGGGCGTCTTCACATTCGTCCTCTCCAGTTCTATCTTCTAGAACATTGGACTGCAGCTTCTCAGGATTGGGAAGCTGCATATCCAATCTTGGAACCTTTGACCCCCCCATCTCAGGTGGTGGACATTTCAGGACAGTGCTCTTCTAGGTTGTCCTTTGTCCCCACCTGTTCCAGTCATGACTCTTTACACAGACGCTTCCACTCTTGGGTGGGGAGCATATCTGGAGGGTCAAACTGTTTCGGGTCTTTGGACTCCCATTCTTCAGAGGGAACACATCAATCTTCTAGAGATGAGGGCAGCTCTTTTGTCCCTTTCTCACTTCAGATTTCAGTTGTCAGCCAGGCCGGTTCAATCTGCTAGCAGACACCCTAAGCAGGTCTCTTGCTCCAGTCAACACGGAGTGGGAGCTTCATCAGGCTGTATTCAGGTCCATAACTCTTCATTGGGCCTCTCCCAATACAGACCTGTTTGCAACAAGTCTAAACCACAAACTAGCAGTCTTTGTCTCTCCTATCCCAGATCCCAAAGCTTTCGCGGTGGACGCCATGACTCTCTCCTGGGAGGGAATGTTTGCTTACGCCTTCCCCCCTTCAGATTTCTAGCACCAGTTCTTCGCAAGATATCTGCAGAGAAATGCAAGATCATAGTTATTGCGCCAGTTTGGCCAAAACAAGCTTGGTTCACGGATCTTCTTCGTCTGTCATGTGCTCGTCCACTTGCTCTTCCACTCAGACAGGGTCTTCTCTCTCAGTGCAAGGGGTCAGTTCTACATCAGTCTCCAAAAAATCTTCTTCTTCACGCCTGGCTTCTGTCAGGAATAACTTCAGAAAGACAAGTTTTTCTGAGTCAGCTTCCAGACATATCTCCAGGTCATTTAGAGAGTCCACCAACATCGTCTACGATGCTAAGTGGACAATCTTCTCTAATTGGTGTCTTGAAAGGGAAATTGATCCTTTCCAAGTCTCTCTATACCAATTAGCTGATTTTTGAAGCTAAGGGTCTTGCTCCTTCTACCATTAAAGGCTATAGATCAGCTATTTCTAGAACTATAGCCTTATCTGGTGGTACAGACTTTGGAAACAACGAACACTTATCACTTTTGCTTCGTAATTTCAGTTTGGAGAGGCCCAGGAAACGAACCTTGATTCCACAGTGGAATCTAGGTTTGGTTTTGTCAGCTTTATCTTCTTCTCCTTTTGAACCTGCAGAGAAAGTTGACTTAAGTTTTCTTTCTTACAAGTGCTGTTTTCTCCTAGCACTTGCTTCTGGCAGGAGAAGAAGCGAAGTTCATGCTTTTTCAGTTTCTGATTCTTGCCTCAGATTTTCTAGAGACAAGTCCTCAGTTACTCTGTCGACTAATCCTTCCTTCTTTGGTAAGAATCAGTTGCCAGACAAAGGCTCAGTACCCATTGTCATTCCAGCCCTTCCAGTGGATCCTGACTCCTTTCTTCTGTGTCCTGTCAGGATCCTGTCTATTTATCTTGCTAGAACTAGTACTCTTCGTTCAGGCAAGCTCAGACTCTTCATTCCTATTAAGAAGGGTGTCAATGATCTTTCTGTCAATACCATTTCCTCTTGGATCTGTAAGACTATTAGCTTAGCTTACGAATCTTCTAGCCAGGATACCTTGGACAAGTTTTTAGTCAAAGCTCATGATGTTAGGGCTTTTTCTAATTCTTGGGCCTTCTTTAACACTGCCTCTTTAAATGAGGTCCTTTCAGCTGGTTTCTGGAGAAATGAGAACTCCTTCATTTCTCATTATCTTCGGTCTATGTCTGTTCATGCTGATGAACTTTTTTCTTTAGGGCCTATAGTTTCCGCAAAGAGGGTTAACTTTCCACCTGTATCTTCGGATGCAGGGGACTCAGCCCTGCGTTAGATTCTGTTTCTCTCAGAAGTTATGATGGTAAGCTATTTATTGCTATAAAATACTAAATTTTTAAAGTAAAATTGAATTTTATTAAACAAATACTTACCATCATAAATTATAGGCCCCATCCTTCCTCCCCTTCGTCCCCTACTTTTACTCTGGATTTTTTGTCTGAACCATGAGAAAAGTGAGGATTTGGGGTTTAGGTCACCTGTTTTCCTGTCTTTTCTTTTTGGCTTTTCTGATTGGTTGGCTGGATGCTTTCGGACACTCTCAGAATTTATGATGTTAAGTATTTATTTAATAAAATTCAATTTTACTTTGAAAATTTAGTATTTAATGGCTGCCAGAGTATGCCTCGTGAATATAAATTGCCGAAAGTAAGTGTTTACATGGTATATTATTTTCATACTCTTGTCCAGTTTATTTATTTATCATATTTCTTTATGTTTTTTTTTACATTTTTGCAAAGATTATACAATGTTGATCGATGACCTACTTAGGTCTTCTTCCGCTTCGTCATTCAGTTTGGGACCGGTACTTCGAATCACCGAAAACACCGGGATTTCCCAAAAACACCGGAGAAAACACCGAAAACGCCATTTGAAATTGCGAAAACACCATTAATTCAAAAGCTACCATACACAACTAGGTTATAAAGGTGTTTTAGAAGTATTTTTTTAGCGAATTTGGTCACCAGGGAGGATTTTGACATTCTCTGTACATTTTCTTTAAAAAGCAATATGGCCGCCGTCAAAGAAGGATAACTCTTGTCAAATTAAATGCATGTTCAATCTATATCTATCTTTACTTGTACTTTGATAACAATGATTACTACTTTAATTAGTATATTTATAATGGTTTATGATGAGAAAACTAGATATATAATACTTGATTAATAATTAATTCGTGTGAAAGATTTGTTTAGCTTATTATCTTATTATGTCCATAAACTTTAAACAATAATTAATTAAGATGAAAATTGAGTGTTTATTTTATTACTAATTGATGAATTATTTTATTACTAATTGATGAATACAACCAGATATGTGTTAAACAATAATTATTTTATAATTTAACTTCTATTAATTGACAAATTAGCAATCATGGAAATGATTAAAGAATTTTTTTTTGGAAGATTGTCTATATGTTTACAGTATATTATCTCAAAAATAAACTTCAAAGAAATGAAAAATTTGTTTTTTTTTGTGAAAAAAAATATATAAGGGCAATGGATAATACTTTTGACCTATTCAAATTGATTCAAAATGAGTTGTACATGTATTATCAGTGTGGAATATGTGGAGAGGAGTGTTCAAATGATACCATCCAGTGTAGTGACTGTGAAAAATGGACGCATGCCAAGTTCCTGAAAAGGTATTTTTGTGGTCATTTTGTGCATCCTTCAAATAACAAGTAATTAAATTGTAATAAAGAAATTATGAAAAGATTATAATGTATGAAATTTCGTCTAAAATTGATCAACATTGTTTTATATTAAGCTCTTTGACTGATATTTCATAAAAAATTATATTTATTCAGTTGGCCTATTAAGAGCTTCAATATTTAATTATCTATTGTTTTATATTTATATATTGAATAACTAGAACAATCACTAAAATAATTCAACAATGCAATAAATGAGATCAGTACTTGTTAATTGCTATCTAAACATATTAAACATTCCATAGATGTGTCAAAGGAAGTTTAATAACTTAACTATTGATGATTGAAAAGGAATAATCAGGTGGGAATGTAGTTGAAAACTGATCTAATTAAGACAAGAAACCAATAGTTGTCACCTGCTAATCGCCACCAAAACACCATATATGTCAAATTGTAATAAAGTAATTATCGGTTATTGAAAAAGTGTGCCTTTTTATTTTATTGCATTTCAAAGACAGGATGTGTATTATGTGTACAAATAAGTAACATTTTTTACTACCCTTAGAAATTGTATTTATATAAAGTATTAAGGCAAATCGCACTAGCATTACAAGAAGAATATAAATTATTGGATAATATAGAATTAATTCACAAAACATTAATTATCCTGTTAGCGTTAAGATATGTAAGACTAATATGAGAAATACGAAAGAAATCAATAGTTGTAACCTGTTAATCGCCATCAAAACATCATATATGTCAAATTGTCATAAAGTCATTATCGGTAATTGAAAAAGTGTGCCTTTTGATTTTATTGCATTTCAAAGATGTGTACAAATAAATAACATTATTGAAATTAAAAAAAACTTACAATCTGTATTTTTTCTTTTCTATGCGCCTTTTTTTAAATTATAAATATTTTAATATGTCAAACAAATCATAATTTTTTTTCTTTATAAAACTAATCTTTTTTTAAACCATTTTAATATGTAAAAAAAATCATAATTTTTTTTCTTTATAAAACTTATCTTTTTTTTTAAACCATTTCAATTGTTGTAAATATTATGTTATTATTTTTTTGGTGTTGGGTAATGCAGCCAAGATTAAACAAGCCTGTAAAATGCAGAGTAACCATCGGTTTTATTATATTTCGTATACTGTTCCTTATATTAATAATTAACTTACCTGTGGTGTTACTGACAAGAGTTACCTCTCTTTGTTTGATGTCCGCCATATTGGATAACGAAGGATTTGAGTGTACAATATCAAAATTGCCTCTAGTAAAAAAATTCATGAAATAAATTGAACAAAAACATCACAAACACTTAAGTATATAAGATATATAATGAGTAAAGGGTGTTTTCGCAATTTCCAATGGTGTTTTCGGTGTTTAATCCGGTGTTTTTGGCGAATCCCGGTGTTTTCGCTGATTCGATGTACCCGTTTGGGACTATATTAAGTCTAAATATGATGGCGTTTTGTAAATATGTCTGAATTTCAATGCTAAAAATCACAACAAAGTTGAGAATTAAGTTGATAGTATTTGAATACTTCACCATAAAACTTCTATATGTGTCTACCGCTGACCCACTCCCCCTTTTTGCGTTCTGGTGAAGTTGTATTGAAATAGACTTTCTTATTTACTGTGCTACGTTTAAAGAAAATATTTAACTAGCTAACAGTATCACTTCACTCGAACTGAAAATTCATAAATGTTAGAATTGCATTAGGGACGACCATTTTATTTTCGGGGGGGGGGGGGG
>MJUU01004437.1:152399-165251 GCA_002080025.1 Modiolus philippinarum | reverse complement strand
CATAATTTATTGTTCAACCACATACATAAAATGGGTTTGACAATGATAAAGTAATACAATTATACAATGAAAACAATAAAGAATTTTAGTAGAAAATACACAATATTTCAGGCAGCTAATAAACTTTTATGATTGAATCTTGCAGTATTTAGAATAATTATTGGATCTTTATTTGACATTAAGAATATATATTTATCTTTGGAATTAGAATATTTAAAAAATTCGTTATTGACAAAACTGAAAAGTGCAAGTCTGTCAGATTCATACTCTTTACAAGAGGTGAGAAAATGTATTTCGTCATCAATTACATTACAAACTGAACAAAGACGATGTTCTCTTGGCATAGGGGGTTTGCAATGACGCCCTGTTTTTATTCTCAGTGAATGACAACTAGTTCTTAGTCTGCTCATCGCTTTAAGGAGGTGTTTTTCAGATAAAATGTCAATATAATCCTCCTTAGTAAGCTCATTTTTAATGATCACATCGGATTTGCTTTTTTGAATTTCAGAAAACCAGACTTGCTGATACTGATCAGTTATTTTTTCTGTAAAAATAGAAACAACATATTCACTATTGAATTCACAGGGATTTTGCCAAATATATAAAAGTCCATTTTTAGAAAGTAGATTTTTAATATATTTAATCCAATCAGAGTTTTGTTTCACTTCTGAAATATAAGCTTCCTTCACCAGATGCCTACATTCACCATGTACAATACGCAACCAGAATTTTAGTACAACAATATTAATATAAATTTGCATTGGGAAACGTCCCAAGTCTCCTAAAGTGGCACAGATTGAAGCATTTTGACTTAAGCCCAGCACCGACTTACAAAAAACTTTGTCAAAAGTTTCAACTATACAATTATTACCGGAGCCCCATATTTCACTACCATATAACAAATTGGTTTGATCAAAGTATCAAATAATTTCATCTTTAAATTTGGTATGTAAGTCTACCACCCTGAGTTACAGATCAAGGTCGAGTTTCGTTCCGGTTCATTGATTTTGGGCGGAGTTATGAGCCTTGGACTGAGAAAACTTTGATAAAATATAGGTTTTCTGGACGTTTTAGTTTGCCTCAACAAAGTTGAGGAGGACTATTGGAGTACCACCGGCGTCCGGGTCTGAATTTAGGTATATTTGGTAACTATGAAAGATAGGATCATCAAATTTTGTATACAGATGCATCTTTGGCTGTCTCACAGCCTCCAAAAAATTAGGTCTCTTTGACCTATATTTTCTGCTTGAATGACTTACATTTAAGTTTACGTCCGAGTTCAGATCTCAGTCACTATGCATGGTAGGATCATGTAACCTTGCATTACATGCTTCTCTGAAGGTACATATATGTAGGTCAGCATCCAGGCAAAATTAGGTCACTGACCTATATTTTCCGCTTGAAGGACTTACATTCAAGTTTACGTCCGAGTTCAGATCTCAGTCAATATACATGGTAGGATCATGTAACCTTGGATATGCATGCATCTCTGATGGTAGGTCAGCATCCAGGCAAAATTAGGTCACGTTGACCTATATTTTCCACTTGAATGACTAACATTCAAGTGTATGTCTTAGTTCAGATCTCAGTCACTATACATGGTAGGATCATGTATCCTTGCATATGCATGCATCTCGGATGGTAGCTGGTCAGCATCAAGGCAAAATCGGGTCACTTTGACCTACATTTTCCGCTTGGACGACTTGCATTCAAGTTAACATCTGAGTTCAGATCTCAGTCACTATACATGGTAGGATCATGTAACCTTGCATATGCATGCATCTCTGAGAGTAGGTCAGCATCCGGGCGAAATTGGGTCACTTTGACCTATATTTTCCGCTTGAACGACTTACATTCAAGTTTAATTCGGAGTTCAGATCTCTGTCACTATACATGGTAGGATCATGTAACCTTGCATATGCATGCATCTCTGATGGTAGGTCAGTATCCAGGTAAAATTATGTCACTTTGACCTAGCTTTATTTTCTGCTTGATTGACTTAATCTAAATTTACTGAAGAGTTCAGATCTCAGTCACTGTACATGTTAGGATCATGTAAACTTGCATATGCATGCATCTTTGACAATGTGCCATAACGAGGCGAACTTTGTAATCATTGATTACCTATGTTTTTCTAAACCATTTCAGATATTAAGCTGATATTTGCTATGCAAGTCTACCACTATCAGTTACAGATCAAGTTACATGTAAGGTTTGGTTTTTGACGGAGTTATGGGCCTTGGACTTAGAAAATTTTGGTAAAATATAGGTTTTCTGGACTTTTTTTTTAAAGTGTTCCAGATAATAAGCTGATATTTGCTATGTGAGTCTACCACTATGAGTTACAGATCGAGTTCGAGTTTGGATCCGGTCCATTGGTTTTTGACGGAGTTATGGGCCTTGGACTTAGAAAATGTTTTGTTAGATAGAAGTTTTCCGGACTTTTTTTCTGAACCATTCCAGATATTAAACTGATATTTGCTATGTGAGTCTACCACGATGAGTTATAGATCAAATTCGAGTTTGGTTACTGTCCATTTATTTTTGATGGAGTTATGGGTCTTGGAATGGACTTGAAATTGTGTTAAAATGTAAGATTTCCAGACTTTTTCCAAAACCGTTCCAGATGTTTAATCTAATATTTGCTATTTAGTCTACCACCAGGAGTTACAGATCAAGTTCAAGCTTTGTTCTGGTCCAATGATTTTGACAGATTGTTGGCCTTGGACTTATTTATTTTACTTTTTTTTTCCTAGTATAGCAAAGAATAATTCCACCGGTAGGGACGCTCTCTATATATTTCAGTTATGGTGTACTTGTGCCTGAGAGAATTTCTCATATGGATATACTATTCATACTTTCAAATTTTGGCATTTATTTTTGTAATTTTGAAAAGTAATTCTGACCACCTGTTTTAAGTGCCCACATCTCACTATTTTATAACGCCAAGTTTTCTTACGTTCGACTTAATGAGTGCCCTGTGTATGTCTATATGTTGTAATCGTCCACTAGCTTAAGACACTAGTGCTTTTGTCGGGCAAGGATGACAGTGATTGTAAGAGCACTTTGTCAGTTTAATTAATGTTTGTTGACAATCCCGCACCCATGACCATGAAGACATAGATGTAGCGTTGCTGGACAATTAGCAAAGAATTCCGCCAAAACCGGTGCTAGGGGCCGTCTTGAACATACTATGAGGCATGAGCAAAGGTCATTGTTGAAGGCCTCATGGTGACTTCAAGATGAAGAACAACAATAAAAGCATTGTTCCTTTGCTTGTTTTTTTACCATGTATTTGTAGAGACTTTGTCTCATGTGCATTTACTCCAAATCCTTTCATTCACCATTCTATATTGCCTTGCAATACTATCGACACTTGTTTATTACACCCCGCCACACACAGTGGCGTGTTATTATGTGATACCCTCAGTCATGTGTCCATCTGTCTGTCTGTCCGTCCGTCCGTCTGTCCGTCCATCCCCCTAAGGTTTCCGACTGATAACTTTTGAACGGAATAACATACAGTCTTCAAACTTGGTATGTAGCTTATTCACCACAAAACTCGGGTTGAGTTCGAATATTGGTTCAGAGGTCCAAGGGTTTCTGGAGTTGTACCCCTTGATACTTCGAAATTTTGTGAAACGTGACGGGGTATCATGTAATGCACCATTACTATTTTTAGATTTGCAACAAAAAATTATTCTTCAAATAAACATCAACTTATTTATTTACAAAATTGCCCAAGCCCCCCCCCCTTTTTGCATATCAAATGGTTGTCCCCTTAAGACTTGTCCGACTTGAACCTACCAGTCCAAATTTGAATAGGACAAGTTTAATTTAGAGCTACTTGACCACAGGACAAGTGAAAAATTCAAATAAAATGAAATTCTGCACTGCTTGGACAAGTAAGAATTCATTTCAGACAAGTGAGGCTTAAGTTCATTTGTCTGATGGACAAATCCAAATAAAAGTAAATGTAGAGGCCCGCCATTTATAGAACTAATGTAAAAGACCAATTTCCAATTCTATTTTTCATTCGTGCATTACAAAATGTGTTAAAATCTGTTATTTATGCCCTGCCACGAAAGTGGAAGGGGCATAAAGATTTACCCTTGTCTGTCCATAGATACGTTAAATTTTGCGTTTAGGTCCATTTCTCATCAATTGTACATGATACCATTACGAAATTGCATCGTAACATTCACTCCATGAGTAAATACCCAAAAGCACTAACAATTAGGTGTCCATGACCTAAATTTCAGATTTGAGTGACTTTGGTTAAATTTTGCGTTTTGGTCCATTAATTCTCATCAATTATATATGATACCATTATGATATTGAATCATAACATTCATCTTAATGAGTACTACTCAAAGCTCTAACAAATAGGTGTCCATGACCTACATTTCACACTTGAGTGACTTTGGTTAAATTTTGCATTTAGGTCCATTTCTCAGCAAATATACAAGATAACTTTATAATATTGCCTCATAATATTCACCTTTATGCACCAACAATTAAGTATTCATTACCTACATTTCATGGTTGGATGACTTTGGTTAAATTTTGCCTTTAGGTCCATTTTTCTACAACTATACATGATATCTGTATGATATTTCACCATAGCATTCACCTTTATACCATAGGATACCATAGGATCATTTATGGACGCAGGCTTATACAGCCCCTGTATCCATATCTGTAGTCGACTCGATCAGGCCTGCCGGTGCGTGACTTCCGGTTCTGTATTGTTGTTGGCACAGCAAGTCCTTGTTGGAGTCATATTAAACTTCTTGATTTTCCCACTTTTTGTCAAGCAAGATCTCAAAATGTATTACATCTTTCGCTTGAATAACATTCTCTGGCAAGGCATTCCATGCATCTACTACCCTGTTTGCAAACGAGTATTTCCTTACATTTAGTCTACTGAATCTCTTTCTAAGTTTCAAGCTATTTCCTCTTGTTCTTGTGTTTTCATCCAGTACTAGCTATATATATATATATAGCAATTTTTTTTTATACTTCTTCATCATAAATACCCCTTAGAATCTTGTAGGTCTCAATCATGTCCCCTCCCCCTCAGCCTTCTATACCTCAATGTCGGTAGTTTTAACTTCTTTAATCTTTGTTCGTATTCAAGGCCCTTTAAGGAGGGGACCAGTTTTGTTGCTCTCCTTCGGACGTTTTCAATACATTCTATATCTGACTGTTTATATGGACTCCACACTGCGGCTGCATATTCAAGATGTGGTCTTACCAGGGCTTGGAACAGATATTTAAAGCTCCTTTCGTCTAAATAAGTACAAGTTCTTCTAATAAGCCCCATGATGCTGTTAGCTTTATTCACTTGTGTCTGAATATGCTTTGAGAAGTTCATGTTTTCATCTACAATCACCCCAATGTCTTTCTCTCCTGTTGATTGTTCCAATTTTACTTTGTTTCCGTCATTGTCATATAAATGATAAGTTTGGTTAATATTATCTGTTGCTCTCTTGTTGTTTACTGATATGGCTTTACATTTGGTTGGATGAAATTTTATGAGCCATGTGTATGACCAAGCTCGAAGTTTATCCAAATCAGATTGCAGGCTACCTCTATCTGCTGGTTTAGCAATTTCCTTATATAGCTTTGTGTCATCTGCAAAGAGATATGCAGCCGCTTCTACGCAGTCAGGCATGTCATTAATATATATGACAAATAATATAGGGCTAAGTACACTTCCTTGTGGAATACCGCTTGTTACTTAATGTTCTTTGGATGTATGCCCATTTACTGTAACCCTCTGTTTTCTGTTTTTCAAGAAGTCTTCTACCCAAGTTGTTATCCTGTTGCTAATATCGTAGCTTTTCATTTTCTTAATAAGTCTTCTGTTTGGTACCTTATCAAATGCGTTCATGAAGTCCATATAAATTGAGTCAATTGTTCCACCATTGTCTAGTATTTCCGTCCATTCATCCAATACTTTGAGAAGTTGTAGTGTTGTGGATCTTCCAGAGATGAACCCACATTGCTTTTCACTAAATAAGGAATTCTTGACAAAATGATTAACTATTTGGTTCCCCACTAGTTTTTCCATCAACTTGTAAATCACACTAGTTAGACTCAATGGTCTATAGTTACCAGGTTCTGACTTACTCCCTTTCTTAAATATTGCAACTATATTGCCTAGTTTCCATAACTTTGGTACAATGCCCCTCTGTAGTGATTAATTAAATATTATTGCTAGTGGTTTGCATAGTGTATTCCTCAGTTCTTGGAGAGACTTTGGGTGGAGTTGGTCCTGCTGACTTGTTTGGGTTGATTTCCTTTAACAATTTAAGGACTTCATTAGTTTCAATTCCCTTAACCTGAAATGGGTATTCAATTAATTCCTCTTTAAGCTCTGGGGTAGCTCCATCTGGTTCATGCGTAAAAACACTGCTGAAGAAATTTGCTAGTACTTCCGCCTTCTCGGCATCTCCCTCTGTTACTCCCTCACTACCGTCATTATTTGTGTATTTTAATTCTGATATTCCAGATTTTGTTTTCCGTTTGCAGTTGGCGTATTGCCAAAATTTCTTTGGATTTTCCTTGGCATTTTTTGCGATTTCTTTCTCCATATTTCTTTTAGCCTTTGTCACCAGGTTTTTAACTTGGTTTCTTGCCTTTATATATTCTTGATATTTTCTACCGTAAATATTTATGAGTACCACCCGAAGCATCAACAATTATGTGTCCATTACCTACATTTCATGGTTTAGTGGCTATGGTTTAATTTTGCAGTAACATCCATTTCCATCAACTATACTTGATAGCTTTATAATATAGCATTATACCCAAGAAAATACTAGTACATGCACATCTTAATGAGTATTACATAGCTCACCAACAATTAGGTGTCCATAACCTACATTTCACACTTGAGTGACTTCTGCAAAGTTTTGTGTTTAGGTCAATTGCTCAGTAATTAATAATTATACATGATATTTTCATTATATTTCCTCATAGCATTCACGGTCACCCTTATGAGTATTCCCCGAAGCCCCAACAATTAAGTGTCCATGTACAATTCATTTTATGACCTACATTGCTTGCTTAAGTGACTATCATTTATCCTGTTTTACCAACTATGCATTTTGGTGGAAGCTGTATACTTGGGGTACATAACTTACTTTGTCAGTTGGTAATGGGTCTGGAGCTGGCATGTCAGTTAACTGCTAGTAGTCTCTTGTGATTTCATGTTTATGTCCGTATATTTAGTTCTTTCAGTTTCATTNTTTTTTTTTATTTATCACATTGGCTGTAGGGGGAAGGTTTGGGCCCAATAAAACTAGTTTAACCCCGCCGCAGCAGGTTTGCGCCTGTCCTAAGTCAGGAAATTTATTAAGCCTTTGTGTGTCTTTTCTGTTTATGCATACTGGTATATGCATGAAATCATTATGCTAAACTCCTCACGGGAAGGGATCTTGGTGGAAGCTGTATACTGAGGGTACATATGATAATTTTATTTGTCGTGTGGTAATGGATCTGGAGCTGGCATTTCAGTTAATTGCTAGTAGTCTTTTGTAATTTCATGTTTATGTCTGTATATTTAGTTGTTTCAGTTAAACTTTTCACAATTGACTCAGTCCTGTTGTTAACTGAATTTTACTGTTGTTATACCCCCGCAAACAAAGTTTGGGGGTATATAGGAATCACCCTGTCCGTCCGTCTGTCCGTCCGTCCATGTACCTTGTCAGCGCATGTTCTCCTAAACGGCTGCTTGGATTTTGATGAAATGTTACACAGTTGTAGTGCACCACCTGAAGATGTGCATGAAGTGATATGGTTGCTGTTTGAAATTTTGAAGGGGAGATAATTCGTCTTTGAATATTATCTGGCAAAAAGGGGGGATGAACCTCTCCTAAATGGCTGCTTGGATTTTGATGAAATGTTACACAGTAATAGTACACCACCTGAAGATGTGCATGAAGTTATATGGTTCCTGCCCGAAATTTTAAAGGGGAGATAATTTGACTTTTAATATTTTCTGAAAAAGGGGGGGGGGACCTTGTCAGCGCATGTTCTCCTAAACGGCTGCTTTGAGTTTGATGAAATGTTGCAAAGTTGTAGTACACTATCTTAAGATGTGCATGAAGTGTTATGGTTACTGTCTGAAATTTTGAAGGGGAGATAATTCGTCTTTGAATATTATTTGGCAATGGGGGTATGAACCTTGTCAGCGCATGTTCTCCTAAACGGCTGCTTGGATTTTGATGAAATATTACACAGTTGTAGTACATCACCTGAAGACGTGCATGAAGTTATATGGTTCCTGCCCGGAATTTGAAGGGGAAGGGGAGATAATTTGACTTTGAATATTTTCTGGAAAAGGGGGGGAACGAACCTCGTCAGTGCATGTTCTCTTAAACGACTGCTTGGATTTTGATGAAATGTTACACTGTTAAAGTACACTACCTGAAGATGTGCATGAAGGTATATGGTTGCTGCCCAAAATTTTGTAGGGGACATATTTCATGTTTGAATATTTTCTGGAGAAAGGGGGGAGGTATATCATTGTGTCCGCATTTGTTCTGTGTCCACGACTGTATTGTGTCCACACACACTTAAATTAACACCTGCCATATTGATTCAGGGTTCAATTAGCGGGGGTATAACTGGCTGCCATCCGGCGACAGCTCTAGTTACTATTGTTTTTTTATTTATCACATTGGCTAGGGGGAAGGTTTGGTCCCAATAAATTTAGTTTAACCCCGCCGCAGCAGGTTTGCGCCTGTCCTAAGTCAGGAAATTTATTAGGCCTTTGTGTGTCTTGTCTTTTTTTAGTTAGTTTACTTTGTCAATGATGTCTATAGGAGTCTAGGATGATGTTTATTTCGCTGAACTTGATTACTCTTTATTCGGGGCCGACTCCGACCTACCGTTGGGTGTGGGGTTTTCACACCGTTCATTGAAGATCTTATGGTGGCTTTGAGTTGTTATTACTCCCCTTTAGGTCGTTGGCTCTGACACATTCCCTGTTTCCCTCCTTTTTTCTATTATATCCTTATTATGTTTATCATATTAACTTTTATAAGCACTTAATAGTTCCCCATTTATAACCTGTGCGAAATAATGAGGTGTAAACCAGTTGGTTTTGGCACTGAAACCAACTGGTTTCAAGGCGTAAACTGAAATTATGTGTCTTTGCCAGGCGTAAATAAGCAGGACATGTATTCCTGCTCTACAGTGAACAGTAATCTGTGTACCCTGTGAGGCGTAAACATTTATTGACCAGCTGGTTCAACTCCACATATATAAAGATAAAACATTCAGCTGATTCAGGAAATGTTCAAACTAGTTGGTTTTTACACATATACACATTACACTGGTATTTGGAAGGATTCAGATATATTTTACTGCAAAAGATACAGTAACTTCCCATGAATATATGTGTTTAAACTTGTCATTTTTACTCTTTTTCAGATGAGGATAAAGTACAAGGGTCTATGTACATATATATGTATGTTTCACTGGGCTGAGTACTGTGTCAGACTTTATATGTTAAAAAGGTTTCTGCACTTTCTTCAGTCCATTGTACTGCATTTTTACATCATGAACCATGGAGGAAGAATATATTGATCACTATTAGTAAATACGATGTATACAGACACAGTTAATGCAGTTGGAGAAGATCTCTAGATATTGTTTAAAAATCCAGGAATCTTGTATAAAATTGTATATACCTGTTTATTTTTTTACAAAACTGCTAAAAAAATTTAGGGTCCTATATAGGTATGGTACTAGCAGCATTGTTTGTCTCTATATATAGATAATTTGTTTTATAGCATAATGATAACATTATACTAGTACAATTATGGTCTGCTGTTAAGAGAAACATCAAGATTTTTCAACTTGAGGAGGGTTACAAACCCATGTAGTCCTCAGGGAAACAAACTCTCCAAGGGTTGACAAATCTGGATATTCCCTGTCAGCGCATGGACATAATTGTTTATTATTTATTTTAAACAATTCACTGAATTGGACACCAAACGGTTGTAACATGGGTCTGATCGAGTCAGGGACACTGCTAGATAATTATTCATACCGTGTTTGGAATTCATGGGTTTTAATTTATTTTCACTGTTTAATCACAAAAAGCTGATACCATTTGTAAATTTTTCTTAGAATCAGCTTTGTCATTTCTTACAGTTTACTTTAACATGTTATTCATCATATTTGTTTTAAGAAGATGGATATAGGTTATCTTCCTTTGCTGCAGGGAAAATAGGATTGTCGAGGGTGACAATAACAGTATTTTAGCTAGCACTCGTCACTTTTGCCATTTATGAATCTGTTTTGGAGACATATTAGGTCAGTCTGCAATTCATCACTTTAAATTTTAAGAATCGACAAAAATTAAAGTACAAGGTTCATGATCTTTGTAACATACTTTAATCAAATTGTCCAAAATGGTACTTTTATAAAAGTGTCATGCAAATTAAAGTATTATGTCAGTAGTAAATAAACATCTGATTGACAAGATCATGGTTTTAACAGTTGAGTTATTTTCCTTCAAAATTTGTCTGTTTATATCTCTCTGATTTTATTTTCTAGGAATTTTACTCAAGCTGATATTTGCATTGGTCCGTTTAATAGTAAATGTCTAGTTCACAACCATAAAAACTTAAATATGGTATCTAAACAACACTTGTTTAATATTTGCAATATATTTTCCATTTATTTTAAATACAAAATTATAGAAATTAAGCTCTCATAGAAGTCATCTTTCTGCACACATAAAATTCCGGATAAACATAGACCAATTAACCATTCTTACATCAGTAGTGTAACAGATAGAGGTCAAGACAGTGTAAATTGCAAAAATGTTCAGCTTATTAAGTTCTACCGACCCTTTAATTTTGAAGAAAATCCCAAAACCCTTGTAGGGGTAATTGCCCTTTCTCACGGAATGTTTTTTTTTTAATTTAAATTTGTATTTTTCATCTTTTATTTCCAAAACTATAGAAGATGAAGGTTAAGTGTAAATTGATGAAGTGTCTGACATGCTGTGGTGACTTAAAAACTGGTGTTAAAAATTGTTTGTAAACCGACATTTTCAAAATGGCCACCGAAAAAAGATGGGAAAATTCAACATTGTCCAATTTCAATAAAATTTTTCCCGAAGAGATATTGATGTTGCCATTTCAAAACCGGTGTTGAAAATTGTTCATTGGCTGCCATTTTCAAAATGGCCGCCAAAAAGACAGGAAATTCAACATTGTCTGGTTCAATGAAATTTGGTTACCAAATATAGATATAGATATCGCTACTTCAAATCGGTGTTGAAAATTGTTTGTTGACTGCCATTTTCAAATGGCTGCCAAAAAGGCAGGAAAATTCAACACTGTCCGATTTCTATGAAATTTGGTTTCCAAATAGATATTGATGTCATCAATTTAAAATATATGACTGTGGCTTATGGTGTTTTGTCCTTTATCTACAGACTTTCATTATACCAATGATACTGATATTAGTCCAAGTAAACAAAACAGCTCATAGCAGAATTGGCAGACATCATCGATAAACCACTGTGCATGATATATAATGAATCATTTATAACAGGAACCGAAATTTGGAAAATCGGTCAAATTACAGCTACATGTATATTCAAAAAGGGAAGTAAAAACTCTGCATCCAACTACAGACCAGTCAGTTTAACCAGTATAATTTGTAAATTGATGGAAAAACTTGTACGAAAAAGAATAATCGACCATATGAATGATTTCAATCTATTTAGCACTAAACAATTTGGGTTTATGTGTAGCAGAATAACTGTACTACAACTACTAAAGGTACTGGACCATTGGACCACAATTCTAGATGAAGGAAGTATTATCGACACTGTCTACACTGACTTTATGAAAGCTTTTGACAAAGTGCCCCACAAACGACTACTGAACAAATTGAAATCATACGGCATGTAATTGGGTTAGAAACTTTTTAAACGAGAGAAAACAGAGAGTTCAGCTAAATGGAACGTTTTCAAAATGGCACAATGTCACTAGTGGTATCCCACAGGGGTCAGTCCTGGGCCCGGTATTATTTGTGGTATTTATAAATGATTTACCACTCAACCTATATGTTTGCTGATGACA
Source organism: Modiolus philippinarum (assembly GCA_002080025.1). Classification (NCBI taxonomy): domain Eukaryota; kingdom Metazoa; phylum Mollusca; class Bivalvia; order Mytilida; family Modiolidae; genus Modiolus; species Modiolus philippinarum. The sequence continues at coordinate 153,135 of MJUU01004437.1, read as the reverse complement.
CAAAACTATATCCAGATATTGACAGCCAAAATGATGAGGACATCCTGCAAAGCGATATTAATAGGAGTGAGAAGTGGATGCTAAGATTCCATCCTGATAAATGTAAAGTCCTATCAATATCAGGGAGAAGGAAAATAAATAGGTCAGTAGACTACACAATGAATACATACTCTGGAGGTTTAGTGCACCTTGAGAATGTACAATATGAAAAAGATATAGGGGTTACCGTAGATAATCACCTAAACTTTGAAAAACATATACAAACACAGGTAAATAAGGCCAGAAGATCTTTTAAATACCTTGATATGAAGTCTTTCTGTTTACTATTTAAAGCACTAGTTAGACCACACCTTGAATATGCAAGCAGTGTATGGAACCCCTACAAAATGAAAGATATTGAAATACTAGAAAATGTTCAGAGACGTGCAACAAAAATGCTCCCAGATATGAAGGACTTGTCATACGAACAGCGTTTAAGTAAATTAAAATTACCAACATTAAGGTTCAGAAGAATAAGAGGAGATATGATCGAGACATATAAGATATTGACTGGAAAATATGATACAAGAGTAACTAATGATTTATTACCCTTGAGCCAAAATGAATTTCAAAATACTAGATGACACTCTATGAAACTAATCAAGAGAAGATCCAGATTGGATATAAGAAAGCACTTTTTCACAAATAGAGTAGCCGACGTATGGAACAATCTACCAGAATCAGTAATATCAGCCAA